>JAHHFK020002488.1:0-24960 GCA_024533555.2 Aedes koreicus | reverse complement strand
CTGCTGAGTGCACCGCGCTATTGCAAAACATCGTAAACAAGGTTAATGGCTCTAGAGGCATTTCATCGATATAGAGTCGAGATTCGTGAAATGGCTCGTCAGATCGGCTGCTCACATCATGTGCTATTAACATTCGAGCACTTGTAATATCCAGCCTATGGCATAAACCGGAAGCAAGCTCGCAAATCGAGGCTTTTCGGACAGGAATTCCGTAAAATCATTAGAGCTGCTTTGAATCTTCAGAAATCGCTAAAGCAGATAAAGCAGGAACTTAACATGAACGTTTATCGGGAGATTATTCGACAAATTTTGCTTAACATTTCGTACAAATAAAGGCCGAAAAGTCTAAAGCTCCAAATCTTACTACTTTCCATACTAAGAGACTATTGAATTTCCCAAAAGCGAACATGGTGTGTTGTCAGTAGGACTTACTAAAGCCTGTCCACGTTAAATTTCGAACGATTTTCTTTCAGTTTTTGAATTATAACACGGATCGCTGAAAGTATGTATCTTAGCTGTAAAGTATGTGTTGCACTAACTGCTATGCTGTGCTTATTTGTTTTTCAGCATTTCAGCATAAAATTTTCATCAAAAATTGTATTCAAATTTTATTAATTGTATGCAAATGGAATCGACTATTTCAAGATAATATGGTGCTAACACTAGCTTATCTGAGGATACTGTACGGAATCTTTGAGAATTTTACAGAAAGAACTGTTTTTACTGTATATGTAACTCCCCAACTAGTTTCTTTTAGAATAGCTGAATAGCTTCTCCAAATTTGTTTGAACCAGCTCTAATACAACAGCGATGTTTGTTGGGTCTATAGTACTGAAATAAACAATCGGTTGTGTTTAGTTATGTCTAGATTTTAGTTTGCTGACATTATCTTAGTGTCCGAAATTGAACGTGGACAAGCTTTATTTTAGTGTGATAATTAATAATATAAAAAGAAGCAATAACGCTCTTTTGTTCATTTCTAGATGATCCTCAGTCATGAGTAAAAGTTCAAATTGGATGGCCCCGACGAACAACTTGAAAACACCCGCGTTATGAATGAATCTGCTTAACTGCGAGGGTTATTTGCCAACTTATTTCGCTTCTGCAAAGCGAATGGTTTGTAAAAATGTGGCAATGCAGCCTCAAAACTTTCAGTATCATCCAATAAGATTCGGATTACTCACAGGCACTCTTCAAAGCTCCTTCGTCCATCGTCAAGCCGGTCATCCAGGGTAGAGAGAGCGCGTGCGGTTCGTACTCGTCCCGCGGATGCTTGGTGATGAAAGCCCCTGGTAGGTCCGGTTCAACGACCGGTGGAAACGGAATCATTGGATCAGTATCCCAAGTCTAAAAACGAAAACAATTACATTACGACCTTCACATCACAGTTCCTCATGTCAATACTCACGAAAAATCCATAGAACGCTTTAGTCACTTCCTCTCCGGAAACCTTGCGCAAGCAATCCATCATCTCGCGGAACTTCCCGTCTCGTCCCTGGTGGCACCCCAGCATTTCACCCAACTGCACCGATCGCTTCCGAGCAACTCCCGCATGTGCCGGTTGAGCCCACGCATCCAGATTCACTCCGGACTGCGATATCACCCGGTGAAATAGGCCCTTCGATTGCGAAGACATCATATGATAGGTGCCACTGGCTCCTCCCGCACTCTCGCCAAACACCGTCACCAAATCAGGATCGCCTCCGAACGAAGCAATATTCTCCCGAATCCACTTCAAAACCAAAGACTGATCCTTCAGTCCATTATTTCCGGGACAGTCTTCCTGTTCGGTACTCAAAAAGCCAAGAGGACCCAGCCGGAAGTTTGCCCCAATATAGATTACGTCGTGGTCCAATAAAAAGTCCGGCCCATAAAAGCCTCTGGTACCGGAGCCGCACTGCCAGCCGCCTCCGTGGAAGAACACCATCACCGGCAGTGGTCCCTCTTCGGCCGGTCGTTCCGGAACGTAAACATTCAGCTGTAAACAATCCTCGACACCGGAAACTTCTTCATCCCTCCGGTACGGGTCCCGCTGGGTGCAAAGTGGAGCATCGACGATGGCGAGCCGCTCGCCAGTCCACGAGTCGAATGGAAGAGGTGCCTAAGGGAATGGAAGTAATTAGAAAAATATATAATGGTATTCTGTTGAGTAGGTACTAAAAAGCTTCGGGATAATGAAATTTTTGTCTCCTACGGTACCAAAATTAGCTCAGATTTGAGAGTCAACCACCCCACCAAAGCACTTTGCCAGCAATTAAAATAATGAATTATCTTATCGAGTACGGCGCCGTCGTTTCTGTGAAGCTCGCTCTATGCCATTCATTATTCTCCGCAGATAGCATCTCTGAGGGGGTGGGTAAAGTAAACCTCGCGAATTTCCACCTGCTTGTTTGAATTCCACGCAACTTTTCGCCTTCACCTCCATCATCCCCATCATCATCATCATCATCATCATCACCAGCATCAACATCATCGTCGTCGGCGTCTTGCCTGCTGTAACTAATTTGCCGTGCTTCACCTCATCTCGCTTCGGCACACAAGTCAAGTCAAGAATGCCGAATAAAGCTGGTACAACTCGTGCTCCCGCGAGAATGAATGCAAACGAGTTGGAATGGTGAGAGAATTCTAGTGAACCGGCAAACAAAACACCCATCAGCTGCACGCCCGACGATTCCATTCGAGAGAAGAAAAAAAACGCGAACCGAAAGTGCTAATGCCGTGTACAATGGTTTTACGTGCGAAGTTGTTTTCAGAATTTCTCCCCAATGAGCGATTTTACTTTAACTTCTGACATGGAGCGACAACGTGAAAATCCTTCGCCCACCCATCCACACCCGCCGCGGAGATATGTAGCAGTCACTTTTTATTGTCGAAAGGAGGAATGGGAGATTGCTAGCAGGAGACGAAGAAATTATTGAATTTGCTAGTCAAAAGAACAGCTTTCACACTTCAACGCGGTGTAGATGTAAGACCCGTGAATAATGCCATGAAGGCAAAATGCGATTTTGTGATATCAGTGAGGATTAGGGTTGCCATCGCAAATAATGGAAACAATTTGGCAATGATTTTAAAATCAGTGAATAATGAGCAGAGGGCCATGTCATGTTCCGATACGCTCGAAAGTTTTTGGATGAAAATTAATGAAAAAAAAATAATGGCACACAAACATGTTTTATATCATTCGAGCTTAGTAACTTTATCAGTCTTGATAAGAGTCATGCTCATTAGGCTCAAAGCGTGGATTTTCGGGCAACGTAACCTTGAATTCCTATAAGTTTCAAGCGAAAATCATATGGTGAATCTTGACAACAAACGTCAACAGAAGAATGAAAGCTTGCTCTCCAAAATGCCTTAACATTCATTTATGTAAACAAGTTCATTTTCATTATAAAGCTCAATATTTCAGAAATTAAATTCAATAAACCACAATGAAAATCAATTACCCGTCGGGATTGGAAAACATGCAATCAAGATTCTATAGCGCCCACAGTTAGGACCATACTATAGGAATCGGCGTGGACGTATTCAAGTCGCAATTCAATAGGGATTTGCTAATTGAGGCGAAACTTTTATTTTGGGGTTATTTGAAGATACAGCTTGTTGGTGTATTCAGGAAAAAAAACTAATTAGATCTTCTGGTGGGATCGCCAGGATCTGTTTGTACTGGCAGCAACTCGTCTCGTCAATTAGGCTTAGTGACCTTGAACGAACGCACACTAAAGTGCCATTTAGATCAGAGGAGTGCATGTAAGAAGGGAAATCTTTTGGAGGAAAACAAACCATCATTCCTCTGCATGTGCCAGAAAGGGTGAGGTGATTAAACGTCAAAAAGCCTAATACCATCGGATCAGGATTCAAGATAGCTTAATAATAAAGATATGACGAATTTCACACCAACTCATCCAGTGTTTGGCACCACCCTCTCAAATCAAATAAAACTTTGTGGGTGTGTAGACTATGTCTTTTCAAGCAACTTTGCATGTTTTTTTTCAAAATTTATCTAGACTGCCATTTGAAAAGGGCTTAGGTTTTTTGATCGTTTTTTTTTAAATCAACATAACTCAAAGAGGACAAGACTTAAAAAAAAGTTATGGATGAGTGACTTTTAGAAAATCGTCTTAACTTTTATGGAAAAAATTGTAAAAACTATAAAATCGATTCTTACACGCAAAACAAAATATTTTAAAATTTGCAAAATAATACTATCTTAGAATTGGACGAAATTTTGTTTTAATAAAGGCAATATAATTGTCAAAAAGTTCGCCATATTTTGCGAGATGGGCACTTTTAAGGGAAACAAGTTTATCTAGCAACACATTTTTCATGTCCTATTTTTACCGTGTATCGCGCCAACGTCTTATAATTTGGTCATATAACCTCACAGAAGCCAATTAAATTTATAATGATTATAATGACAATTTGGATTTTTTAAGGGTCTTTGAATGTTTGAAAAATCAAGGGTACCATTTGGAAAGGGCTTATTTTTAAATTATTTTTTAAACTTTAGTGATAATACAATTAAATCAGGTGGTTGATCCTGTTTATTAGCAAAACTCTGAATTACATTACAAGCAGGACAATAAATTGGAAAACAAAAGCTTGATCGTAATATCTGAAATATTGACCCATGACTCAATAGCAGTTCAGTTGCTAATATCAAAATTTCAAGATTTCATTAAAAAAAAAATCAATATATTTTTTCTTTCAGCGGCCCAAAAAACAAAAACAATAATCCCCCGCCCCCCCACAGACGACACCCCCCCCCCCGTTTTCTTTACCCCCGCCGCAAAAGAGCCGCCCCCCCACATGAACACACATACTTCCCACCCCACAAAAAAAAAGGCGAAGGCAAGTAAGATAAAAATACAAGAAAATATTGTAATTTATGAATTTTTATAAAAAAAAAAAAAAAAATAAAAAAAAAAACATAAGTCTGTATATATAACTAACTATCTATCTTCACTAACACTAGTGTTTGGGTGATGTTATTTTTACATTTAGTAGCCTCGTAGTTGATGTCCTTCTGTCAATATTTATTTAAGTTGTGTTTATTCCGAAATAGTTTATTTATTTGTTTATTTATTTATTTACTAATATGTTTAATCATCTATTTATTAATTAATTTATTTATTTATTTATTTATTTATTTATTTATTTATTTATTTATTTATTCAAAGATTTTTATTTACATTCAAAATTTATTCATATTTAGTTATACTTTTGGAAGTTTTGCGGAAACAAGTGAGTAGGTAATTTGAATTTGTTAAGGCTATGCATGCAGCCAAATTGTCGGAGTAAACGGGTAATTTAGAATAGGACATCAATGCGTTTTGTGTTAGCGTGTAAGTTTTCGCCCGTCATCTGTCATCGTTCGTCCATCACCGTGCCTTCGAGTTGTCATCATCATCTTTGTTGTCATGATACGTCGTCATCGGGTCTATGAATGTATGGATGATGAGGATGATGGGGATGATAATGGGGAGATGAAATTGTGATGAGTCATCCACCCATATAAAAGAGGGTGGTAGAATAGAGTCGAGAGCTGATATTGTGCAAAGTCCGGAAGAGTGATGATAGAGAGCCGGTCTGCGAGTTAATCCGTCACCATACTGCCCGCGATTGTTCCCAATTCAAAAGTTCGAAAATCCACAGTTAAAATACCCAACGAAAAAAAAACCAAAAAGTTACTATACAGTGCGGGTCATCGAAAACCACCACTAACGGTTAGAAAGTGCACCATAGACAATTATGTTAGTTCTAACCGCGCTAGTTTTTCGGTGACTATTAACGTACGTCTTAGAATCGAGCGAGCCAGTGGTGAACAATTGTGTAAGACTAGAGTGCAGTGGCCGGCCAGACAATAGAAAGCAAAGAACAGTGGTATTCCGTAAAATCTGTGGTTGTCTGGCCATTTTGTGGTGCATGCTCGCTCGATTGGCCACTCAGTGAAAACGCGCGCAATTTTGGTACCACTCTCCGGACAGGGAACTAGGCCTCCGTTACACTTGGCCCTACCGACACAATCCGATGTTCTCGATAGCAGTTTTTGAGAACATGTGATGCTCTTTACCCCATTCCCCTCCCAACGAAACTGTGAAGAAAAAGGAAGACTTGTAAGCTGTGTTCCCGCCCGACGATGATCCTGATTATGCATGCCAACGGAGTCAACGATCGGCCGCAACGGTGAGCTCAAGCGAGATAAAGTTTAATAAAACCTGTCCAAAAATAAGAAGATTATTATCCTTTAGCTAGATTTTTTTTTATTTCATTAAATGTGTGGCCCGCTTTAACCTCAACTGTATTTGCCTATTTTATATTTAAAAGAAAAATCTTGTTTTCCGCCATTTTGTATGTGTAAAAAAACGACACCAAAATATCATCCTTAAACCACATTAAAATATATATATACCAAAACAAAAAAACCACCTATCCCATATTTTTCTCATTCTTTTATATATGCATATCCATTTAAAGACGATTCAAATATGACGTCCGCTATTTTTTAGATTTATCAGCCCCCTCTATCACAATTTTTCCCATACCTTTTACACGTACTGTAACAAATCTTGACTTTCCTTCCACACCCCAAACACCCCCCCCCCCCCCCCAAATATATACGAAGTCATATTTGAATCGCCCCTAAAAATAGGAATATTCGAACAAGCAGTTATGAATGACTTTTACTTAAACGTACACTTTTGGTTCTGTTTTACTGATGTAAAGGGAAATAGAATGTTTTTGACCCTTTTCAAATGTTAGTCTAGATGATTATTGTTTTTTTGCAAAGATGTTCAATACATTCAATTCTTTATGACTGCTAAATTTTATTGGATTCTATAGGGGTGTTGAAGACCATCACTAGACGAGTTTGCGTGATACACGGTAAAAATAGGACATGAAAAAGTTGTTGTTAGAAAAACTTTTTTTCCCTTAAAAGTGCCCATCTTGCAATGTATGGCGAACTTTTAGACAATTATATTGCCTTTATTGAGAAAAAATTTCGTCCAATTCTAAGATAGCCATTTTTTGCAAATTGGCTTTAAATTTTAAAATATTTTTTTTAGCGTGTAAGAATCGATTTTACAATTTTTACAATTTTTTTCATAAAAGTTAAGACAATTTTCTAAAAGTCACCCATACATCACTTTTTTGTAAGTCTTTTCCTTTTTGAGTTATGTTGATTTAAAAAAAATCGATCAAAAAACTTAAGCCCTTTTCAAATGGCAGTCTAGATAAATTTTGAAAAAACAAAGTATGCAAAGTTGCTTGAAAAGACATAGTCTACACACCCACAAAGTTTCATTGAATTCTGAGAGGGTGCTGCCAATCACGAAGACGAGTTGGCGTGAAATTCGTCCCCCCCCCCCACCCCCCAACCAAAACCTCCCACCCCCCACCAAAAACCCATATTATTTTTCATTTCCCACACAAATTTTTTTTTTTTTTTTTTATTTTTTATTTTTTTTCTTTTTTTTCTTATTTAATTTATTTTTTCACATTATAGTGCTAGAACTTATTATTATGACAGAAAACTATCAGCTTATTATTGCGTTTATACTAATTACCATTGCTTTTTTTGAAAGTTTTACCGGTCACTTTTGATTTATTGAAAGTGAATTATCAATTTTTTATTGCTATTTTATGTTTTTCTAGTGCAAATTGTTATTTTTTCGTTGGCACAGTGTTTAATAATGTAGTGGCGATTTCACACATTTTTATTGCTATTTTTTCCATTTTTATTGCTATTTTTTCCATTTTTATTGATGTTTTATTACCCTGCCTTTAGATTTCATCTAATGATATTCATGCTTACCGATTGATAATCAAAACAACAGTGAAAGCATATCTTTGACTCACACTGAGAACAGACTTCATTCATTGCAGAAAACAAAGTTCATTTGTCATAGAAGTGACAGAGTTGTACTCATTTGGTATATTCATCAATCACACGGTAACCGGAATTCCGGAGAGGTGAACAGCATCATCACACTGGGATAAAAGCATTTTCACTTCTCACGAATATTTTATGAAAATCTAAGGCACTGATGTTTATTATCAACTGTTGTTGATAACAAGTTGTTCTTAAGCAATTGAGAAGATTTTAATCACTTTATTGTGATGTACTCCTAACTGTTCGAAATGAACGATTTACCTAACTTTATAGCCGCCATGAGTTCTAATCTAATCTAATCTAATCTCACACTTACGCAGCCAATTCTTGAAAGCATCCTGAAAAATGACGACTTCTTGAATGCATCTTTTTTCTTGTCACCGGCCAGGCCAACTGCGTGGCATGTGCCGCAGAGAGGAATCCAGAGCGATTCCGGAAAGAGTGTCTGAAATCGCTCTACTACTTCGAATCAAGGGGAGGAAGAAAGCGTGGACGTATTTTATCATTGGGAGCATAGAGGCTGGAAAGAATAGTTTATGCTCCTTTCGCCTGTGGGTGGACTTTTGGCATTTGATCCAAAAGTCAGGCAATAATTTTCCAAGGTTATAGCGCCTTGTCTCGCTCACTGAACTTGAGATTGAAATTTAAAATTTACAGAATAATGCAATTAGTTATGTGTTGTATAAAAGCCGAATAATACTATACAAAGAACAATCCACTCTAATCCATTCAATACTACGATTGAGGGACCTGGTAAAAATCAGAAGGAGTAAGATTTTTAAATTATCGCAATACCCTTCTTCACATGAAAGGTAAAATCAAAACCTTTAACCGAAGGCAAACCAAGCGAAAACATTACTCCTCCGCACCTCAGCAGAATACGCAAATATTCATCCGTAAATGTTAAGTATGAATTGCGCCAAAAATTCATATCGAGCTGGAAATGCCTTGCTCGACAATGCCTACCAATTCGTCCTTTGTTTTCTGCTCGTAGCAACAAAACAAAAAATCCGCAGAATGACGTTTGGCTCGCACCGCAGTTCCATTAGCCCCCGGGGGGTCACGTCTCATCCCTCCCTGCAACTTTCTCACGCTCATCATTTCATTGTGAAATTTCGTTTTCGTCCTTATCATGAACTTGGAAAGCACGTTTGGTGAAAAATCTCCGGAAACTTCCGTGGTTGGGGTAGTTATGTGTACTTTTGGAATGTTAAAATAACTTTTCCTTTCTGCTTTGCGTCAATTTTTTCGCGCTCCGTTCTCGTCAGACTGTGTTCATATTTCTTTATGGGTATGATACAAGCTTCGTGGTTTACGGTGGCGTGAGTAGGAAACTTTCGCATCGACCACAAAAGGAGCTCAAGCCTTGTTTGGCCTCTGCCGGAAATTTCCTCTCTGCCTCCTTTCCAACGGCGTGAAGGAGAAAAATGACATCTTAAAAGCTCTTGAACTTTTTCTTTTGTCCAAAGTTTGTCAGCTATGCGCTATTATTATTGTTGTTGTCTGTTGAAACGGCTGACACAATACACACGCAGAGCCACGTCAAACTTTTAAATAACACAGTGCAAAAGTGCCTGTTACCGTTTCAAATTAATTTTCGATGGGAGGAATTAATTCACCCAAGTTTATGATTGTTTGAATGATTTTACCATTTCCAGTTAGGAGTTGTGCCACCCGATCCCGAAGATTCCCACTCGGTCACCGTGGAGACACATTCGGAAAATTTATCGTTTCATTACGAGCGCCCGCCAATTGAATCCGGGCCCGGCGAAAGCGAATATAATAATCCTATTTGAATAAATTTACTCAATAAGCGCCTCGTCTCTGATTTCACTTTCTCGCATCATCGACGGATGCGGCCGGCTTCACCCCTCTGCGTCTAAACATTAACACTTAGCATAAATTTCCATTTAAAAGTTTAATTGCTTCTTCCCTAATTGATTCCGCCGTCGTTCTTGGCTTTCACCTACTCCAAACCGCGTCTCTTCGACCACCCCTCGGGTGACAACATATTTACTCCCGAATTGGCAAGGGCAAATAGTTCTGACATTCTAGCAGCTGAGTGCTAATTTAGGAAGCGCTAAATATAAGCGTAAACTGTCGACGGTAGGCTGATGCAAATTTCGAAATGTTTGCTCCCCTAAGCTTAATCGACGCCAATTTGTTGGGTCCTGATAGTCCCCAAAAAATTTGAACACATTTGGTTTTAATTTGGCTTTGCACACGCTATTCAAAGTTTGTATGGGAATTAGTATGAAGAATCTCAAACTTACATTTCCAGATCCCTAACATCTTGATATTATGTCCTTAAACCAAATCTAATTAAGATTCATATAGTGTAAGTTGCCAACTATCAAAATGCCGAAGATACCTGACATGTAAATTTTATACAAAAATAGTTATTCAATAAAACATAAAATACAAACTTTAGGTATGATGTTTTATTCTTATTTTTGGCAACACTGTCTGACGGGAATCCCTCTGTTATTTTCTTGTTAATCTAGCTCATAGAAATTGAAGAAAACACATGGTTGAGTTTAACAGTCTTAGATGTACATTATTTATTTTTATATTTACTTATTGATCGAACGATGATATTCCACAACGTGTAATAAAATCTGCTCTTGATCGAGGTCTTTGGTCAATTTCCCATTGAAATCGGTTGTCATTTTAACCGCTCCCTCTGCAATATCGTTGACAACTTGCAACGCTTGAACTCGTTTCTGGGCACAAATGTACTCGTTGATATCTAGCCATTCTTCAGGATGCTTAGACAGGAAATCAGTTCCAATATTCATAATGGCAAAAAAGTCAATGGATCCTTCCGTAATGAAATCACTTATTGACGAAGTGGCAGATATTTTTGTTGGCTTCTTTGCTATTTTGAATTTGGTTTCTTGGTTTGCATCTTCAATGGAGGTTCTCGTTTTTTTAATGCTTGTATCATTTTCATTTTTTCCTCTACATTGACGTCATTGTCAAAAAACGATAATGCTGCTGTTGTTTCGGTAAAGTACCACAGATGGTTCGACATGGCATTAATAGCAATCTGAACGTATTTTTTGTCGTGAAAATGATAGATGGATTTGATAAATTCCAAATCGACTCTGGGAGCAGCAGCAGCAATAGATAAGCGGAACCAAAACTTAACGTAACATTGGGTGATAAAAAGGCACACCGTTTTATAATGCTTCATCATTACGGTATCTACCTCTTTCAACTGATCACCAAGCATCCATATCTTGAGCACATAAATGGCACGCGCCATCCATCGCGCACGGCTTATTGCACCAGCCTTCCTAAATATATGCCCTTTAGGAGGAGTTGCGCCTAAGAACATCACCACCAGTTCTAAAAGCTCCTTGTAATCACCTCGAGGCTTCCGGTTTGACAGTTGATCCAGACAAAACGCAATAACTGAGTCTCTCCATGGTTCGATCAGACGACGTATAGCGGCATATCTCATGGCTGTTCTGAACCGGCTGGTGTTGATCAGCCCCTCGTTCATGTTTCTGCGGAATTCTTTAAACTCATCCAGCATGCCTGATTTAGTGTCTTCTCCAACAGCCTCAAAAACATGCTTGAGGACGATTTCCGCTACGTGACGGCGACAAGCTAGAGCTAACATGTCCTTCCCAATCATTGCTGGCAGTTGAGTGATGACACCCATGTGTCGTCCAGAATTGACGGCCGTCGTGTCAAAACACATGGCTGACACACGATCCGAAATGTCCCACTCCTCTAGCGTTTCCTTAATAGAATTTGCTTCAACGCTCGCTGTACCTTTTGGGAGGGATGGAACTGCCAAGATCTTGGATACGTTTTCGCCTGTCATCACGATAGGAAGGCGATCAACTCTCTTTCCATTCTGATCTGGATAGAGCTTCCCATCCCAATGAACAGTGAGTGGAACATCAGGGTCAAAGTGGGCACGAATCTATTACAAAAGATTTTTTTTTTTATTAATACCACATAAATAGAAAAAATGGGATAACATACCTCTTCGGCCAGCTTCTCACGATTTTTCATGCGGTGTCTTCTTATGGAACTGTAGGAACAAGATTTCGAAGAATCTAAATGCTTATCCTTGAGTAAAGCATCGAATACGATTTCGGCACTACGGTCTGTTATCCCTGTCCTGTCCAATGCGGCCGTTACGTTCGAGGTAATGATATTCATTTTCTTGTGCGAGCGATCGCCGGAAGAAGGGAAGGAAGGAAGGACGTCGTCTGCTACCTTTTCGCGGTTATTAACGTGAATTTCACTATGTGATGCCTAAATTATTTACAAATATATATTATCTATATAGAAAATTGAACATACCATCTAAAAAGTGAATGCTACGACATACCGTTACGTGTTCTTTGAAACTCTTCAACATACAATTTAAAGGTTTTGGCAGGCAATTCCTGAACTTTTGCTGCCGACCTAATTCCGTTTTCCGCTTCTTGTTGGAATCTAGATCTAAAAGTAATTAATAAATTAAGCAAATTATTAGAAAAATAAGGAACCAAAAAGATTACCTCGCCAGTGACCATACAGTCGACTAATCTCCTTCTTAATATGGTCTTTTCTTTTTAAAAAAAACAAACATCGAGACACATTACTTTGTTCACCGTTGCATTTAAACTTTCGCTGACGGAAAGCTTTAGCATTTTCCGCTGATGGAAGAACACCTGAAGCACCTCTTTGTTACTCGGAATCCTAGTTGGAACAAAATCCGCTTTCACAGATCCAACTAAAAATATTTCGCGATGGGAGCGAAGGGGCTTGGGAATATCGCAGTCCATTTTGTTTTCCATTTGACACCTTTTATAAACAAATTTTCCTCGGCATGCTAGGTGAGTTTTCCGTCAGACAGTGTTGCCAAAAATAAGAATAAAACATCATACCTAAAGTTTGTATTTTATGTTTTATTGAATAACTATTTTTGTATAAAATTTACATGTCAGGTATCTTCGGCATTTTGATAGTTGACAACTTACACTATATGAATCTATATTAGATTTGGTTTAAGGACATAATATCAAGATGTTAGGGATCTGGAAATGTAAGTTTGAGATTCTTCATACTAATTCCCATACAAACTTTGAATAGCGTGTGCAAAGCCAAATTAAAACCAAATGTGTTCAAATTTTTTGGGGACTATCAGGACCCAAATTGGCGTCGATTAAGCTTAGGGGAGCAAACATTTCGAAATTTGCATCAGCCTAATAAAAACACACACCTACTTTTATTTGCAGAAATTACACACATTAGCTAACGAAAATATTTTAATAAATACTGGTACATTCGTTATAATATATCTCACAATTCTGATTATCTGCAAAGGTGCGGTCTCAAGAAAGTTGTTTGGAAAGTGAAGGACATTCAAAAAATTGTCAGTTTGGTTTTAAGTTCCACCGCTACGTGGCACTAGTGAGCATGCAAAATTGAGCATTTTCAAAGTTTTCAAAATGCATAATGCAGTGAAATTAAAACCTACTAAAAAACCTGTCATCCCATCTTTTCTAGGGTATCAAAACGCACACCTTTTGATGTGCTAAATTTGTCAGTACATACAATTTTCTTATCTTCAACAGTTGTTTCTGCATATTTATTTGGATTGTGTGTCCAATGACTGTGAAAGCGATTGAAAAATATTTTCCAAACTCCCACATCTAGAATGCATTTCCAGTAGTGTCCCCTTTTCTCAGAATCTTGATCAAATAGACCAGCAAATCATAGCGTGAGAACAAAGTATCAGAGAGGACTTGTTTTCTTTTCGAGGAAGAAAATCAATTTCAAATCATAAATTGCATCTTTACGCCTGGTTGACGATTCGATTGGAATGGTGCCAATTCTGCAAGGGCGGACTTACAAGAACTCCACCCAATGCAATGGCAGCTATCGGGGTGAATTGGGAGGAGACACACCCTGCCAACCATCCAGAGAAAATATGTTTGCATGCATGTCAAGTGTGTTTTTACTTCCGGTTGGCAGACTTCCCAGGAGAGGGAGATTTCCTGAAATATACAAGATAAATCAAATCAAAGAGCTGAGAAAAATATTGCATTGATTGACATAGCTTTGTTACATACATCTTGTTGCAAACAAGTCATGTATGATTCAATGTTTGTTGAGGTGAAAATCAAGTATATTCAATCAACAAGAGCTCATTTCCAGTAGTAACTTAAATTCTGAATAAATGACAATCAAATCAAATTTCAATCATTCAAAAGCAATTTAATTACTACAAACACTGGTTTGGGGCAATTTTCTCCGGACGACCTTGTCAATCCACTTAGATTGCAAATGAAGATCAAATTAAACAGCACAAAGAAACCTCAATAAATTATAACTCTCATTCTCTACAACTTTGCTAGCTGTCAACCGGCGCTTGGCTCAGCCCTGGTTGCTTTGATTCCCGGTGTCAAGCACGAACAAATCTGGTCTGCAGCTGACGACAATAGGATCGGAAAGTGCACTTGCAAGTGATCATTTTCATGTTCTCTCTTCCACGGAGTAGCTAGGTCTCCGTCTGTTTCCTTCGCAGGCGGAATTGGAAGCCATAAAAAATAGGCATAGAGCAAAGAGATGAAATTGAAATTACAAATATTCAATTAAACTTTTTCCATTTCATCCCGACTTGCATCTCCACCTCCTGTTTGTTTTCTTCGTAAAGCAAAATCAGCACCTCCGAAACTTTCTGTCTTCTTTGCGAGCCGAGTGATGAAGCTCTTTTCTTTCAGCCAGGACAGCACAAAGAAAAAGAAAGGGGCACTCATCGGAATAAAATGCATCCTCGCCCCCTTCGCTTCAGCCTTTGATCCAAACCATTCAGTTCCACTTCGAGTTTGGGAAAATGGCAACACGATAACTGGCCCATAAACAAGAAGCTTTCAGAGATTTTCCGTTTTCTTGACTGCTTTTCATCCGCCCTTTTCGACAGATTAATTTAAATCCCGCTGCTTACAGCTGCTTTGAATAGCAGCTCAAATTTTCCCATCATCATCTTCATCAGCATCAGTCACTTAGGGCGCAGAGTCAATCCTTCCATCCTTTCCGAAATGCACTTTTCAAATAACGAGCTAGCGAACGAGCGTCGGAGTTCTTCATCATAAACACCGAACTCTGTTCCGTTCTGATGGTGAACGTCAATTTTCATGCGGCGGAAGGCCACAGTGTGGTTGGCCAACTTTTGCCCTGTAGCAAAATAACCCAGCCGGGCAATTTCATAAAGAAATTTCACTAAAACCAACCCACTATCCCAAACTGACAGCGTAGAGTGCGGTGTGCTTTCATCGTAATCAGCAGCGCCGGAAAGAAAAGCGTAATTTTCATTTTCCCCCTCGGCTTTCGGGAGTGAGTGGGGTCGCCGCCCGTGAATTCGAAAGCCAAAAGTTATGGCGACCTTTTCCGGGGTGTTGCCAGCAGGGACGCACGAAATAACAGGTCACCAGCGAGGCGAGCTGGGAAAATTTCAACGTTGCACAATTTTGCATTCATTGTGTTCGGGTTTTGGCTGCTTCTGGCATTTGCGTTAAACTTAAAGCTTTTAATTAAATTTCTTTATGCCCTCGAAATTGAAAATTTATATTCTGCCAGGCGTACGTACGGTCGTTGCGTGAACGATATGTGGCAAAGCTGAAACGTGGTTAAGAAATTGGACGTCCTTTCATGTTTATTGAGCTTCGGGTGTGTAACAACAGTGTGGCAGCATCATCGTTTGGGAAACGTTTCAATATGAGAAACATAACAATAATGGGAATTCCGTTGATGTATTTCGTTGCTGGTGATAATGCCAAGTCATACTTTTTGTTAGATAAAATTAATCAAATTCGCGATATTAATATTTTGGCGGATACATATCTTTTTTTTTTGTCGACGAATGATCAAAGTAGGCCACACATTGAAATTGCTATGTTTTTGTTTTGAAGCGTCGGTCTCGTGAAGAAATTGGAACAGTATTAAGATAATTTCAATCCAAGTATAGTGAAAATATAAAATACAGTGTGTCCCTTGTATGGGTCTTAGTGTCTGTAATCGAATGCTTTGCCAATTATGAGCTCATCGCAGTTTCTGAGTTTAGTTGTGTTGCTGGTATAGTTTTGATGTTTGGTTTTACCTCCCTTACACATTGAGATAACGTTTTGCGATGAAGTGCCACTACCTGCCGCTCCGCTGAATGGAAAAGTTTTTTGACAGCTTACCACTTTGTTTTAACAGAGTTAAAATATTAAAAAAATAAAAATAGAATAAAATGATAACAAAAAAAAAAAAAAAAAAATTTATTTTTTCTAAATACAAATAAAAAATATATTTGAGTGATAATCATTTCACAATCTACAAGTGTGTTTTTAATACCGCCGTCTTTTTTTCTGGGTTTCCCCGGAGGAGAAAAAAACGTTTCGATGCGTAATGTAGATCTTGATAACTGAAGCTGGTAGTGATAGGGGCTGCATAAGAGCTAAAACACCGAAGAAATAAAGATTGGACTCGGAAAAAATGCGACACTTTGTTTTAGGTGTAACTTTTTATCGCGTGAGTAAAAATTAATGAAATTCTTGGTAATACTAGTTTAGAGTGTTATGTTTATGTGTGCAAAATTATCGCGATCTGTCAAGTAGTTTTCAAGATGCATTCGAAACAAGAAGAGCTACGCCAGCAAATCTTGGGCGCGGTGAACGATAATCCTGGTCAGTCGCACAGATGGATCGGCAAAAGGCTTAGAATCCACCATTCCACCGTGTCCTGCGTTATGAAGATGTTCCAGAAGACGAAGACCATCAAGCAGCGCGCTGGAAGCGGCCGAAAACCGAAAACGGAATACCCAGAAAAGGCGCGGAAGATAAGGCAGTACTTTAAGAATAACCCGAACCTTTCCACCCGAGACGTGGCCAAAAAGGTCAATTCGTCGAAGTGGTTCGTCCAGCAGAGCATGAAGCGGGCTGGGCTACGTGTTTTTAAGGTCAGGAAGGCGCCAAACCGGACTGATAAGCAAAACACGGTGGCCAAATTGCGTGCGTGGAAGCTGTACCGTGAGTGGCTGGTCAAGCCAGGCTGTCTCGTCATGGACGACGAGACATATATCAAGGCGGACACCAAACAAATCCCCGGCCTCGTGTTTTTTGTCGGTACGTCCCGCATGGAGGCTCCGGAAAAGTTCCGGAAGAGAAAGATGGATTAATTCGCGAAGAAGTACCTGTTGTGGCAGGCGATCTGCGAGTGCGGGCGGTACAGCAAGCCGTTCGTTACAACCGGCACCATAAACGGGCAGATTTATCGAGAGGAATGCTTGCAGAAGCGCTTGCTGCCCTTCCTCCGCTCTCACCGTGGTCCCACGCTGTTCTGGCCAGGTCTCGCTTCTTGCCATTACGCCAAACCTGTAATGGATTGATACGAAGTGAAGGGCGTTAATGTGGTCCCGAAGGAGGCGAACCCGCCAAATACACCAGAACTTCGTCCGATCGAAATGTTTTGGGTGATACACATTCAAAACCGATGAAGCTTTGAAGAAAAACTGGGAGAAATTGTGTAAGGAAGATGGACAAAGCCTCGCCCAAGATCTCATGAGCAGTGTTAAGAGAAATGTACGAGCATTCAGCTTGAGGGAGGAAATTCAATAAATAAATTATGCCAAAACATAGCTAATGTATAGTTATTTAATCCTTGAAAATTTGAGAAGTATCCGATTTAAAATGAATTTTTGGTGATCAGTTTTGTATGTCCCATTTTTTCCGAGTCCAGTTTTTATACCCGGGGGGGGGGAGAAGTTTATTTAAAAAACAAAAAACACAAAACCACCCCCATACACAACCATAAAAAAAAAAATAAAAAAATATATAATTTAAAACAAAATACAAAACACCAAATTGGATTTACCGAATTCAATTCCCATTTATTAAAAAAAAAAAAAAAATTATTATTCATTTTCTATCCCCCTCCACAGGGGGAGGGTGAAAAAAAACAAAACAACAAAAAACACAAAACACCAAGAACCAAAAATCAATCCATATTTTTAGAAAAAGAAAAAATGAACCCCCCAAAAAAAAAAACCGTTTCAAAACCTTTTTGAAAAAAAAAATTTTACCCCCTTGAGAAAAAAACCTTTCCCCCCTTAAAAAAAAACAATATAAAAAAAAAGCCACTTTGGACCCCCCTCCTCTTCCACGTTATACACTTTCGTATTAATAATCGAAAAAAATGTATGGATCGTAACACTTGGACAGAATCCCTCCTCATTCTTACGTTACGTAATATTTAAGCGACCCCACTGTTCTCTCTCAGAATTATAAAAAACACATATTAAAAAGTAGAAAAATCGAATGTCTGGATTTTGGGCTGTGGCCTCTTTCTTGGAAATGTAATAAACTGTCATCATTTGAATTTAGCAACGATTTCATAAAAAAAAAAACAAAACAACAATAAACAATAAGCACTTCAGGTTGGACGCATAGCTTCAAATCTTCAGTGCGAGACGCAAGTTTCTTCAAACTAGCAGCTCGAGATTTGAGTCGGTTCTCTTCCTTGATCCTCGTTCGTTCTTTTGCTTTTGACCCCCTTGTCTTTGTTCATCTGGGTTCATATTCACTTCATCCCAAGTAACAATTTAAGTTTTATTCCAGCCATGCTATCCTCCAGGCTTTGTTGATAAAACTACATTCAAAACTGTTTTATCTACCAACACCTCCTCTATGCTTCTTTAAAGCCAAAATTTGTACAAAGTGGCCCACTCTATAGACGGTTGTGAAAACAAGTTAATAACACCTTTATAAGACCATAAAGATTTTCTAGTGATACATGCTATGACCACTTGAGAACCTTCATAAAACCTTTTGACTGCCATGAAAACCAGCATGCGGCCAAATGGCCACAGCTGTCAAACTTAACTGAGATATCGTGGTTCGTTTTTGTTGTTCTGCTCTGTTCGATTCTCTGCTCTTCTGATTCATTGAGCAGTAAATAATATCGAAGAAAAAATCTCAAGTGTTGCGGAAAATTTTGTTTGATAGCAAAACAAACAGAGTTTTTTCCAGCGTATCATGCTCCATCTCATATGCGCATTTAATTTTGTGGAAAATATTGGCACGATAAGAGCTGAAAATTAATTCGCCTCGGAAATGATGCGAGTTTTCAACAACAAACCCAACATTAAAACAAATATATTCGATCAATTAATCATTAATTTCTTGAAAATTGATGGAATTCAATAAGTTTATCTAAAAAAAAATGCAGAAATTGGTCTCAGATCTACAGTTCATTTGCATTACCTTTAAAATTTGGTACATTTATTTTTACACATTTCAATTCTTTCGTAATTTTCAACATGGCGTCTTCGCAATGACTACTTTAAAAAACTATTTGGTTATTTGATGGCTTTGCTCAATGCCAATTTGCCGTTTTATGTGTTTGCTGGAGACAAAATGGTTTTAAAATGTTTTTCAACTGACCATAACAAGATAATATGAATGAGTCTTAAAACGGCATTTCAAAACAGCATTTTATGAGTCCCGAAAGTCGAAATAAAACCTTTGTTAGGAGTAAAAGGAATTTGAGAAAACGAGGTTTTAAGATCGTTTTAAACAAGCTGTGTAGGTTTTCATAAATCTGACTAAAATATGAAACCTATTGGCAGCTCTTGGTGTCATAAGGAGTGTATAGAAAATAAGCTATCCACAAACTTTCTTTCAAATTATGTTGAAAACCGATATTTTCTTCATACAAAAAATTGATCCTTTATTGTGCGAGGTTAAACTTGAACACAATGAAGACCGGGTGAAATTTAAGTTATTCCTTCACGAATTTTCGAACTTTGGATCGAATGCTCTTCATCAAGTTCCGGACAAGGTGTTGCATCGCATTTTTTGGACGCTTGAGCCCAAATTTTTTTGAACTCCTGCATGTTCCCAGCTGCCTTACCAGTCTTCTTGAAGACCCTCTTCACGATTGCCCAGTAACGTTCGATGGGTCGAAGCTGAGGGCAATTTGGTGAATTGATATTTTTCTCAACGAAATCTATACCCTTTTCCGCAAGCCAATTGAGAGTGGTTTTGGCATAGTGAGCCGACGCTCAATCCGGCCAAAACAGTGGAGGTGTACTATGCTTCTTATATAAAGGCAACAATCTCTTCTGGAGACACTCAGATCGATAGATTTCCGCATTTATAGTTCCGGTAGTGTAAAAAATGGTTGACTTCAAACCACAGGAACATATTGCTTGCCATACCAGTACCTTTCGACCGAATTTCTCCACTTGAATCGACCTGTCCGCGCTCACATCTTCCCCAACGACGGCAGTAAAGTATTGTGGACCTGGAAGGGTTTTTGAGTCCTCCTTTACATAGGTCTCATCGTCCATCAAAACGCATGCATCCGGACGCTGCAAAAGACGCAAATACAATTTCCGGGCCCTTGTTGCTGCTCGCTTCTTCTGTTCTGCACTTTGTTTCGAGATTTTCTGCTTCTTGTAGGTCTTCAGGTGGTTTCGCCTCTTGATACGCTGGATCATTCCGACACTCGTTCCTGCTTTTTTGGCCAAATCACGTATTGACATTGATGTGTTCTTCATGATTAGAGATACCACTTTCTGCTCCAGTTTCGGGTTGGAAGAACCGGGTTTTCTGCCTCTTCCTGATAGCTCATCCAAAGAATAGTGTTCCCCAAACTTATTAATGATGGTTTTAACACTCGCATGATGAATTCCAAACCGCTTCGCCAATTTTCGCATAGTAATACCCTTCTCACTTAGCCATGTGTCCAGAACCTTAATTTTCACTTCCTTTTCAATACGCGACATTTTGAAAACGCAGAATTTGAACCGCACAAACAAGTAAACAAAAGACAGCTGACAGTCAAACGCACGGCATGCAGTGTTCAGAGCATAAAAAACCATCACAAATACATGCGTACAACGCAAACGTATTTGGATAGCTTATGTTCGATACACTCCTTAATAAAACCAAATTGATTTCTAGTGGCTTTGATAAAACATTAATAAAACTTATTAAAGCAGGATGGTTTTGGCAACGTTACTTGGGATTCGCCAGCTCTTTGCACGTCGACTATTTTTGCGTTTCCTATATTTTGCTCCTGGCATCGGCATAGGGACATTATCTTTCTTCGGTTTGATTCTGTTGTCTATATGCCCACCTTTATCCAGAAGTGTTTCGAGATGATGATTCACCATATCTATCATCTTATTGAGAGGTTATATTCCAGTTGCTTGGAATCCCGATCGCATATTTTGAGCGCTGATCTTCAGGATGTCATCCATGGCAGCCTTCAGCAAACCAGGAAATCAATGTTTGGGAACGAACCCTCGAGTTTCTCTAATCTTCCAGTGTTTGCCTCCAGGATTTATTCAACGGCTTGAAGAATGCCACATCTAGTGGTTGGCAAATATGAGTAACGGGGAGGAGGATGAGGAACGCAAATCGGATATTGTTATCGAAGGAACTTTTGAAGACTTTGTACGGCAAGTGCGATGCAAAGTTATCCCCAATTATAACCTTTGGTCCTATTTCTAGATCTTGAAGTAAAGGATGTCCCACATGGAATTGCATCACGGAAAAAACGCGGTAGAAAATTACTCATTGGGTATTTTCTCTAAAAATTTGGGTAGAAGTAGTTTAGAGTGTTTTTTATTGTATTTTTATGGCTGTCAGTTATTCGAAAATTAGAAAAAAAAATGGTGTCACGCAAGCACCTGGAAAATCCTCATGGATTTAGTTTTTAGCATATCGGTCATCATATCAATTTACGATTGCTGTAAAAATTCTAATTTAGGAACGGATATCCCAAGTAACAATTTAAGTTTTATTCCAGCCGTATAGCACTCCTCCCGGCTGCGTTGATAAAACTACATTCAAAACTGTTTTGTCTACCAACACCTCCTCTATGCTTCTTTAAAGCCAAAATTTGTACAAAGTGGCCCACTCTATAGACGATTGTGAAGACACTTTAATAAAACCTTTATAAGACCATAAAGATTTTGAAAATGTTCTCGTGAAAGTGGCTATGACCACTTGAGAACCTTCATAAAACCTATTGGCTGCATTGAAAACCAGCATGCGGCCAAATGGCCACAGCTGTCAAACTTAACTGTGATATTGTGGTTGGTTTTTGTTGTTCTGCTTTGTTCGATTCTCTGCTCTTCTGATTCATTTAGCAGTAAATAATATCTGAGAAAAAAAGTCTGCGGGAAATTTTGTTTCATTGCAAATTATCCAAAACCAATTCAGTTTTTTACAGCGTTCCAAATCAGATGCGCATTGAATTTTATGGTGAATATTGGCACGATAAGAGCCGAAAATTAATGCGCCTCGGAAATTATGCGCGTTTACAACAACAAACACAAATTAAAAACAAATATATTCGATAAATTAAACATGAATTTCTTGAAAATTGATGAAATTCAATAAGGTAATCTAAAAGAATGTAAAAATTGGTCTCCGGTATACAGTTCATTTGCATTACATTTAAAATTTGGTGCATTTATTTCTCCACATTTCTATTATTTCTAATATTTCAATATGGCGATTGGAAAAAAAAATCACAATTCTGCCATAAAGCCAAGTTATCTTCTCAATGACTACTTTAAAACTATTTGGTTCTTTGGTGGCTTTCCTCAATGCTAATTTGCCGCCTCATGCATTTACTGGAGGCAAAATGGTTTTAAAGTGCTTTTTCAACTGACCATAATAAGATAATATGAATTAGTCCTAAAACGGCATTTCAAAACAGCATATTATGAGTTCATAAAGTCGAAATACAACCTTTGATAGGAGAAAAAGGAAATTGAGAAAACGAGGTTTTAAGATCGTTGTAAACAAGCTGTGTAGGTTCTCATAAACCTGACTAAAATATGAAACCTATTGGCACTTCTTGGTGGCATAATAAAACCAAATTGATTTCTAGTGGCTTTGATAAAACCTTAATAAAACTTAATAAAGCTGGATGGTTTTGGCAATGTTACTTGGGATGCTACCTAAATCAAAATTATCCCGTGGGAATTTTGGTTTTGGTTCCTACCCACTGCAACGGCAGCATAGATAGGTCCATTTACATGTTGAAAATTGTTAACACGATTAGGTAAGAATGTAGGGTTTGCAGATTGAACCCTGTTGGTGCCTGCAGGTATCGAAAAAGTATTTGCTCCTCGTTGAGCGTTTGAAATAACAGTTGCGGATGGAAAAACCTGTCCGCTGTTTCTACCGACGGTTTGGTAGGAATTTGTTCCTTGCTGATCGATGTTACCAGCTGCAGAATGGGTAGTAGCTGGTCGGGAACGTGTATTGTTTCCTACCTGGCGTTTAATGCGCGACTGTAAAATTGCTTTGCGAGTCTTGCACTGCAAAATTTAACGTATGGTTTTCACCACAATTTGAACATTTAAATTTGTGAGGATCTTCCTACACAGGACAGTCGTCCTTAGTGTGCGAGGAATCACCACAATTCATGCATTTACCAATCATATGGCAATGCTTTGTTCCGTGACCCCATCCCTGGCACTTACGGCACTGGGTGAGGCTTTGGAAGTTTGCTCCAGTCTTCTGAAATGTTCCCACTTCACTCGGGCATGGAGCAAAAGGCTTGCTTTTTCTAAAGCAATAAGGTTATTAAGTTTACTTGACTTGAAGTGAACTAAGTAAAAATCGTTTGAAATCCCTTTGCGAGAATCGCCAGGCTGGAATTTCATTTTCATTTTAATTATTTGGACTGGGCTAGTTCCATGTAATTTTATCAACTCGTTTTTGATTTCGTCCAGAGATTCACCACTGGGCAGACCTTTCAAGACAACCTTAAAAAGACGTTCAGCTTTGGTGTCGTATGTGAGAAAATTGTGGTCCCATTACTCAGAAGAACCACAGTTTTCTCACATACGACACCAAAGCTGAACGTATTTTTAAGGTTGTCTTAAAAGGTCTGCCCAGTGTTGAGTGTCTGGAAGAAATCAAAAACGAGTTGATAAAATTACTTGGAATTGGGCTTTAGAAAAAGCAAGCCTTTTGCTCCATGTCCGAGTGAAGTGGGAACATTTCCAGAACTTTACTCGAAAGACGTTTGAATCCGTCCAAGGTTTCAGCAAGCAAACGGCATTCACCTCGTCTGGAAATCTGAAGGGAATTTTCACACCTTCAACAAATGTTATGATTTCCTTGCGAAAAGCGTAAAATAGGGGGAACTTTTTCCTTTCTCAATCGAGATAGTTTACTCATGTTGTGGATCACTCTCATCATCTGTGAGCATATCAAATTGATTAGTCCCAATAAATTGATTTGAAGTCGAATCAACAGATTGCCCTGTGCGTTTACGTTTATTTGCCATATTGGCAGAATAGACTGCTCCTAATCGACGTCCAAGTAGATAACTTTATGAATCCGAAGGACCGAAGAGGAATTTTCCAATGCGATATCCAAGCCGGGTTACCCGAAGGGCCTAACAAGGATCGAAAAGGAATAAAAGGATATCTACAAATTGCAGGTACTATTTAGCACTGAAAAGTGCTGTTTAAAATTTGTTGTAGCGTTAGGTAGCAATAGCACTTCCTTCAGCAAATAGAAAATAGAACCGCACGGCATGAGAGCACAATGCAGACTGGATAGCATCCTTAATTTCTCCCAGCGTGGGAGCTGGTTTATTCCCATCGTTCGCCGTGCTGACGTAGTCAAAGCATTGTTTCCAGAGCTTTATTCATCAATAAAGAATGTTAATGTTGAACATTAATACAAAATGTCCCTCTATCCACTTCTCTTCTGTTTCTTCTATTAAAGATTATAAATATTCGAGATATGCTGTGGATTTCTTATCGGTTCCTCCATATTAATTTCTTTAATAAATAAACAAAATCTTTTTGAAACCATCGTCTCACTTGTTGCTCAGTTACGATGGTTCTGTTTTTAGACAAAGTGCTTGGCACCCTTGGCGAAATGGTTGGGTGGTGTTTCAAAAAACCGGCAACCCATCCTTCCTTTAACTCCATTTTTGAAAGAATTCTTGATTTTCATCTGCCTTAGGTACTGAGCTACATAAGCTCGAAGGTGTTGGGTGTTTACAGGGAATCCCGCTTTGGCCATGTCAATAAATCT
>JAHHFK020002487.1:0-97180 GCA_024533555.2 Aedes koreicus | reverse complement strand
TAAAATCAATGCAGCATACTGCGTAAAAGAGATCCTGAAAAGCATTTGAAGAAGCATACTTCAACGATGTTCGGTAACCGGATTCTGCGCCGTCCGATGGAGCAAAGATTACCCAAGCATGGTGCACCAAAAACTTGCCAGACTTCATTCCTAAGGAGTTATGGCCAGCTTCTTCGCCAGATGCAAATCCTTTTAAGGCGATAGAATCGAAATGTAAATATGTACACATAAACAATAAAATATAAGAATCAGAATAACAATGAAACATTTAAATATTAACGGGTGTCCACTAAATAATGAGAACGAAAAGAATGGGTCAGGAAAAAAATACCAGTGAAGTTTTGTTCAAACTGATTTATTTTATTAAAAGGGTCAACTTAAATCTTCAAACTAAGTTTAGTGAATATTGTCATATGGTCCGTGGTCCGCCGTGCGGCGCAGCTTAGTCGTTATGCTGGAACATGACCGTTGGACGGCAGTCACATCGATTTTTCGGATGCAGCTTTTGATCCTGTTGGTAAGTTGCTTGGTGTTCTTGGCCTTCCAATTATCCTTGTATACCATGGAGCTCAAAAGACCGAAGAAATCCTCGATAGGACGGCACTGTGGCAAATTTGTCGGATTCCGGTCTTTTGGGACATATGGTATATTTTGGCTCTCCAAAAACGTTAGCGTTTTTTTTGCGTAGTGCGATGATGCCTTGTCCGGCCAAAACACGTATTTGCCATCCGAGTGATGTTGTTTAAGAAATGGGATGAGTATTTTCTGCAAACACTCTCTTTGGTACACCTCCTGGTTGATGGCCAAACCGCTTGGTTTGAACCACGGCTTCGAAATACCCTTATCGGATATTACGATGTATAACATAACCTTCGATTCAAATTTGTGCTTGAACTTATACATTACTTTTGGAGGAGTAGTAGATTTGTCCTTAGTGTAGAATCGGTCATTTCCCGGTATCTGAGACTTCGAAAGAGGAAAGTAGCTTTCGTCGTCCAGAACGAAAGATTTTCCGCCGTAATTCCGAGTCATCCAGCGGCATTGGGATTTCACGGTTTGAATCTGCTCATCTGTGTACTCTGGGATCTGGTTTTCTTTCTACACACTATTCCTTCTTTCTTTAGCGTCTTGCAGATGAGTGACTTCGAACAATGGAACTTTCGGGCTGCTTCCCGTTGACTTACCGAATCCTTGTTATTGAACATGCTGCGCAGCGAGCGGAGCGTTTTCTCATTCATTATTTTCGCTGGACGGCCGCAACCTTTCTTCCGGGTTACTCTCATGCATGCCAGGATACGGTGTACGGTGGATACCGGAACTTTTTCACGACAAAATAGTCCACCGTGTATTTTTCCACGATCTTCGTTCGCTTGAAAAAAAGAATTGTACAACGCGCGCGCGCAGTTCTTCCTGTTTCGACGGCATGCTGAACACGACTGAACATGTTAGAGTGAAATAAGAGTGTATGAAAATTTCTGGAGGGTGCAACGATTCATTCATCTAAAGTGACATTTCTATGCGGCCGTTTTTGTTCTGATGGAAAAGTATTGAAATCATTCTCATTTTTTAGTGGACACCCGTTAAATATGAAAAAGATTTGATGAAATTCATGATTACGCCTTTATGTAGACATTTACGTTAGAAATCATTAAAAATTTCAAAGAGAACCATTATTTTCACTGGTAATGTTCTCAACCATGACATTATACATTTTAATTTAAAGTTTATTGGAATTTGGAAAGACAATATAAAAAACTTCTCTGAAGCTAATGACAACAGTCAGTGCAACTGTATTACCGTTTGTTTTGAATGTTATTGTATGCCTGGAGAATAATGATGTAACTCCTGAAGTAAAATCTACTTTTGTGTTATCAGGAACACGTCGATTCATTCAATGATCAAATCACATGATATAATCCCATTAAGATTGTTGTTGATACCTCTCACAGAAAATTTTCTACACATCGACTTAAAACGCAACCATCGATCAAAGTTACCTCGTTTCACGATACTTTTGGAAATCCTCTTTAAAAAACGAACGGACAAACATTGATCCCAACGTCATAGGTCATATCGGTTGGGCGTTTGTTTAGAGTTTCTTTTATAGTTTGGCTTCCTACGGATTCCCGATTTTATAGGAGAACTACTCTCACGTAATATTTGAAAACGGCCTACATTCGTTTATCGAGTCCATCCATCGATTTTCTTTTTGGTTCATCACGGCTAAGCAACTAAATTTGTGGCTCTGCTAACAGCCCAGCCCAGGTCGAGAGAATACGCTGTTAGCTTGTTCATTGAACAAATAATTCTATGGAAAATGCTTATACAGCCGCGTTATTTACAGAAGAAAAAGGCAAAAAAGAGAATCGATCAACGAAGATAGGCCCTTTCCATATGCTACGCGAGAAGTTTTCAGATTAGTTCGTGTCCCCACCGCATGGATTAAATACTTTATTTTATCTTCTGAACGTGGCGGTATGCCCTGAAAAAAATATTTATGCGATAATGCTGAGAATCAACTCTGAGAAAAAAATACGACAAGAAAGGCGTTTCCGTCATTTTATGGACATAAAACAATTTCAACAATGGTTTCTAATGGTGTGAATGTTTGTGGTCAGAGTTCATAGACGCATACAGCCGATCTTACCGAGAGTCCCATTCCGGGTCTTTGATGTCAGGTATTTATGGAAAACCGGTGGCACCATCTGCAGGATCGCTGCCGTCGAGTAGTTGGCCGTATCCGCCGGTCCCGACTCGTTTGAGTCTGCAACAGTTAGAGTATAGCAAGAACAAGAAGAAGAATTCAATGATGGTTAAAGCAATTACCGGAAAGCATCATTTTCGTTCGTTGGTGTGGGTGGTCGGTGGGATACACATTCTCAAACTTACCATAGTTTATCACGTGGAATTGCAGGAATGCAAACAGAATAAAGACGATGATGGCCGATCGGATGTAAAGCGTGTGGCGTCTACGTGACAGGGCACCTGTGTTTGGCAATGCGATCGGAATTCGTCGACCTGAAGACAAACGAGAAAATATGTTGGAAAAGAGAGTTAGAATGGCGGTGCATAACGGGGAGACGCCGTACTGAGACGATGTACGTGATAGGAACGGGATGAACTTATCCTTCTAAATTATGTACCCTCATTCAGCGCACAGCTCAGTAAACATTGGATGGTTTTTTCTTTCCTTTGGTTTGATACCGGGAATTCAATGTGATTATAAATAGCTAGGTATGAATCTCAAGTCTGTCGAGCAGAAAACTGGTTTTCTTTCGAGTGAATTTAATCTCATATTTTCTTCATAATTTGTTGACATTCCCCGCAATTCTGAAGTTTCTAATGTAGACGAAAACCGTCAGTCAAGTAGAATTAGATCGAATGTACAAGATAAGCAAAATGTGAGTACTTAGTGGAAAATGGTTATGGTTTCTTAAAGTGCCGTCGTCGCAAATTGCAAGACGCGAAAATTTTTGCTTCACGTCACCAATAAGAGCTTGTACTACCGTGTACAAATAAGGAGTGCACTTTTCTATTCAAATCACTGGTTTATCGATTCGGAGCAAATGTTTTTAATTTTATGTGATGTATCAGCACACATCTGCAAAATTTTAATTTCAAAATTTGCTTAGTGTGTAGTAAAGGGTGTGTCGATAAAAATTTGGTCGACTTAAACTTGATGCATTTTTCATCGTGCATTACAAAATATTACACACAGCTCATTTTGAAGATATGTGCGTGTAGCATCATGCCTCTAATTTGATTTTGAGTTTAGCATTTCAGTTATCAAAATGTTGCCGAAGTGAAGCACGCTTCAAAATTTTGTATGCTGCGAAAATTCAACTACTTCCTACGCCAAGTTGGCGGAAATTGTATAAATGTACAAATCAACTGTTACCAACGTATTAAAAGTGTTCGGTAAACGTTTGTCGACAGCCAGGAAAGCTGGATCGGGGTGAAATCGAATGGAGGTCACAGCGATGACAAAAAGAGTTGCCCGCTGTTTTGAGCGGAACTCCCCAACCTATCCGTCTGAGATGTCGCAAAGAAGCCGGAAGTGGCGCTATTAACCAGCGCCGTTGCGTATACCGATTTATCGGCATTTATACCGGATTTATCGGCATTTATACTGATTTTTATTCTCATACTGATATACCGATACAAGGGCTCTGAAAATACTGATTTCAACTTTTATACTGATAAATACTGATTTTCAATGAAAAAGTTATTTCAATAGTTATGCATTTGGTTTATGATTTATCAGCGTGTTTTTTAGATTTCTTACCCCTCGCCCTCGCCAGTTTCTTCAAAGGAAAAACCCTGCGGCTGCAACTGCGCTTCACTGTGCGTGAGCAGTGACCATTCGCTTATTGCAATTTTGTTAATTGCAACGTCTTTTCATTGCAAGTCCACTAATTGCAACGTTTTGCAATTAAAAAACAATTAACGTCATAACCTTGCAAAATCGTCAGCAGTAATCTGTCATTTACGATCTATTGTTCGCTGAGTTTTTGACAGTCGATGTGACGTTGTCTGATGTTGCAATGAGCGAATGCCATTCGCTCATTGCAATGTAAATATGTTGCAATGAACGAATGGTCACCGTATTTTGTTTTAGCTTTAGGTTTAGCTTCTGTTTCAGTTTCCTCCGTTGCTCACGTGCTATGAGGCGAGCGAGAAAACGGAAAAAGTTTCAAGGTTAATTGATGGGATTGCTACCTTTATAATCATTTAGGTTAAAAGTAGTTTTGGTGGGGTTTTTTTTCGGTAATAAAATTGTCTTTTTTTATGATAATTTTAAATCCTGAATTATGGAGAGTGTGAGCTGTTTAGTGGAATACCTGTAACTAGAAAACCAGAAGAATGATTAGTAATTTCCATTTAATTTCCACTACCTTTATTGCTTATCTTGACAGATACGCGTATTTCGTCTACAATGTGCAGACTTCTTCAGTGTCAAGTACTAACACTCGACTAGAGTATGTAGTACACGACACTGAAGAAGTCTGCAAATTGTAGACGAAATACGCATATCTGCTCAAGATAAGCAAATAAAGGTAGTTGGAATTAAATGAAAATTACTAATCATTCTTCTAACATACACTAATATAAAAAATCCGGTTAACAAATTAAGATAGGTTGTAATTTTAAGAACTGTTTGAGACCTTTTGTTGAGCTAAGCTGAGTGTTTGTTAAGAATAATATATTATTCTTCAACATCATTGAGCATATTAAAAAAGCTGTGGTGTTCTTTTATAGAATTTTTTGTTCAACTTTTTTAAATTTTCATAAAACTCTGCTGGGGTTTTTGTATGATTTTCTATATGATACAAACATTTTTATTTGGATTTCATATTGTGCATATTTAATTTGATATTATTATGCATAGACATCAACAGAAATATTTTGTAACATTTATTTATTACCATTACAATAGCGAGATTCGAACTATCAACTTTCGTATCCTCAACTACGTGACTTACCAACTGCGCTATTCTAGAATTGAGCCAAGTACAAACGAATCGGCTGTATAAGCTCAATGTTACTCATATTGAATAGTAGCAGAAGTGATGCTCTTTGGCTGGAGCTACATCAAGTACTTGATATTCTATTTTATAGCGTTGTCTGTATATAAGCAATATCAGTGCTCAAAAAAACCTTCTAAATGCTGTTATTAAACATCTGAATTACCAAGCTTTGATGGTTGATGTTCGGTTTTACTACGTGACATTACTGGCAAGGGCATATTGAACAAGAGACGATTAAAAGATATGACAATGTTTTCTGATGTTATTTGTAAACACTGCGCTGTTTTCTATTCTGATGGGCAATGTAAAGGGTAGCCTTTGAGCTATTTGCTTAAAGCAATTTGACTATAATTTCAACTCTTGAAAACAGGTCAATACTTTTTCACCAGTACCAAAAATTAAACTCCATAAACAAATACATAGGAATTAACTGAATTCAATATGAATATAGCATCGTTTATACGGCATAACTTCATAAATAGCTATATAAAACGATGTTTCAACGGATTTATAAACTGTTATTCGATTTTTTAGTTGAACTGTTATCAAAATTTAGTTACATATAAATACTAAAATAGCTTTTAATAAGCATGTTATTCAAACAAAATGGAACACTTGAAGTAATGTTAATGCTGTTTCAATTGAAGACATGGTTATTCAGCTTATATTTCAGCCAGATTTTTTATTCAGCTACAAAAGTTTTAATTCAGCTGTAATAATGCATATATGTCATTTACTTGCTTTCGTTTGTTTGTTAGGTAAAACTTCATCGGTCTCATAGATAATATATAGCAACAATACTTTATACATTTATGCTTTTTCATATGGGATTTTAAAAAAAGAAATTATCTGTTTATTGATAGGAAGCAGAGGGCTTCTTCGTCGTAGTCGCCTATTTTCGTTCTATCAAGCAAAAAAAATCAAAAATATCAAATTCACTATGCGCTCGAAGAGGTGTTGAATAATCGATCATATCTTAAGCTTTTAGCCCAACAAATCCAGTGGTATGTATGGAAAAGTGTATTGCAAATTGGAAGGGTATACACTAGAATTAACTCAGTTTTGTGTAAAATCTATTTAAAAAAATAAGGGATGTGCTTAGCACAACGGGAGTTGGCTCCAAAAAACCTTATCGCTATACATGATTTTTGTTATTCCTAATAAATATCTTAAGAAGTGTGTATTCTCTTAAAAATCATATATTGAATCCATGTTTGTTTCAAAGTATACATATTTAACCCTCGAGATGGTATATATTAAAAAACTGGCTAATGTATTTTTTATTTTATTTTTTATGTTTATCAAACTTTGTCCATATAAATTGGAAAATAAGAAGAAAAATAGTCGCCAAAATATATTGTAATCTTATATCAAAATTAAACTATAGTTCACTTGAAAAAAATCTGAATTTTACTTTATACCGATAAATACCGATATTTTTGAATAAGCAATACCGATATTGTACTAAATCCGCACAACGCTGCTATCAACCGTGAATAGAGCTAAAAAAACGAAGCTGGTTTGTCGACTTACAAGAAGATGCTGACTCGATCACGACGATAAACAAAACACGTCAAACCAAAGCACCGATTGCGACAGTTGAACCACGCGATGATGACGGGGTTTGATTATGTGGTTCACAACGGATGATGAAACTACACGTCAAGGCAGACTTTAAACAGCTTCCTGGACAGGAATTTTATACGGCAACCGGACGTGGAATGGTGGTAGATGTTTTGTAAGTAAAAATAACGCAGTTGAAGTTCGTAAAGCAATATCCAGGTGGTGGCAGGCCATCTGTACCTGTGGCTTCAAGAGCGATAACGTTTACATTGGGACCGGAACGATCAACCAGGAAATTTATCTGAGCGAGTGTTGGACAAAAACGTCTACTGCCTTTCCTGAAGCGACACAATTGTTCCGTTCTACTTTGGCCGGATTTGGCATCTTGCCAATACGGAAAAAAGGCCCATCAAGTGAGGGTGGTGCCTGCTGGCCACGTTCAAGAGGTGCCCAAGGACAGATCCCTCCCAACAATGCCAGAGCTCCGCTCCAATCGAACAATATTGGCCAATCGTCATAGCGGAACCTTAAGAAGACTCCAAAATCTGTTGTGAGCGAGAAACAGTTCAAGGCAACGTCGCAGTTCTGCGGCGAATATAAGTTGAACAAGAGACTGTACAAAATCTTATAACAAGTGTTAAACGAAAGACCCAGCAATTCGCATTCGGTAAAAAAGGAAGCATGAAGCTGAATATTTCTCCTGTATTCTGTATTAACTGAACTTGTAAAAGAAAAGAATTTGACTTATTAATAAAAACTTTGATTGACTTTCACACATTACTGTTTGACCAAATTTTGATCGGTACACCCTTTTAGTTACAGCTTGTGTTTGCAAACAAAGAAAAGTGGTTTCTTCGATTTTTATAATGTCTGAAATTATTCAACAAAGAAGTAGCATTAAATTTTGTGCGCGAAATGCAATATTGACCGCCGAAACATTCAGAATGTTGAAGAAGGCCTTTGGTGTGAAGTCAATGTCAAGAGTGAGTTTTTTTTTATTGGCACAAATTGTTCAAAGAAAGTCGAGAACGCGTTGAAGATGAACCACATCAAAGAAAACCAAGAACATGTACTGATGAGCTGCACGTCAACAAAATAATTGGAGCTGCCAAATCGTCGATCAACTACTAGAGTGCTTGCTAATATTTCGGGAATTTCAAATGGATCAGTCAACGCCATTTTAAAAGACATTTTGTGCCTGAAAATATTCAAATCTCGTTTGGTGCCAAAACACTCAATTTTTTCGCCAAACAACGTCGCATGGAGGCCTGTGAAACGATGCTTTCTGACTACGAAGACAAGACGGACTGCATAATAACTGGTGACCTGTGACCGTGTGACTTGTGGTTGTTCAGCAAACTCAAAAAACCACTTCGGGGATACGGTTTGGATACGATTGGAGATATAACAACTGAACCGTAGAAGGAACTGAAGGCTAATCTATTTGATTTATTTTTCATCAATTAGTAGTAGACCGTTTTGTTACTATGATATTTACATTTTATACCTCACTTCTTAAATATATAGTACGCTTTGAAAAAACTAACCTAGCAGGTTTATATTTTTAATGTCTAGGTTATCTAATTGCATTGAAGTATTGGTTCAGTTTTATTTTAGTCATGGTGAAGTCAACATTTTCTCCGTGCTTGTTGTAAGTTGCCATCATCTGATTTAGAGGTCCAAATTTGGACGTAACTTGTGCGATGATGGCTTGTAGTAAATACTTAATGTAAACATTAAGTTTTGATAAAAGTTCTACTGAGTCAACGCGTTGCGCAACAATATCATTTACGAATGAAACTAACTAATGAATGAAACTAAAACTAATTCACGGCGCTCTTTTAATGATTGGATGCTGATAAGCATACAGCGTGCTTCATAATATGGAAGAGGTAACCTAGTCCAACCTAATTTATGAAGGGCAAACCGTAAAAACTGCTTCTGTACCGATTCTATTCGTTCTACTTGTACGACAGAAAAGGGTGACCAAACTACGCTACAATATTCAGTATTGACCTAAGATATGCAATGTACAATGTTTTTATTGTGTACGGGTCATGAAAGTGGAACAAAAACGTTTTATAAATCCAAGCATATTATTTGCTCTGTTGATGTTAGTATTGTAAGGAGTGCCGAATATTTGCGATGTTCAAACTAACGGTGGTCTACAATATGCCATGGCATGCATTGGAAACTGAACTATGTGGAAGCTTAAAAGCCCAAGCTTTTTAAGCTCGCTAAGCATTGCCGATGCATAAGCCCATCGAATCGAAAATCTTGTCGTAGTTCTAACGGAATTCTACAGATCGCGAAGTCCCTTCCGCTCGAAATCAAAACTTGCTAGTAGATGAGTGGAACCTGCTGAAATGTGAAATAGATATGTAAGACAGTGCAAAAGGAAAAATTGAGGACTATTGAAATCAGTTGGCTAAAGTTGTCATACTAAAAAAGACAACTAGAGGTGAAACTATATAACCGCTGGTATCGGTCGTTGAAATGGCACCTGTGACGGCATTTCATAGAAATGCTGATGTCAAGTGAGGATTTTCGACTTCACCGACGATTGATCATCAATGTTTGAGAGAACATTGAATTCGTTGTTGGTGATCAAAGTCGACGAGTCATTCAAATAAGCTGCATCTAGATCTCATCCCCCAAAAGACTGACTTTCATGATGGCTCACAAATCATAATGCTAAATATAAGCAAGGAAGAAAGATGCAGAGATAAATAACCAACAAACAACAATAAAATAAAATTATCGACATGACGAGAAAAGACGAAAGCCTTGCCCATAATAGATACGTTTGCGTTCCGTTGCAAGTGCCAACAGTCTTCACAAAAACGAGCTGCCGATCATGTTCCAAAAAAGTTGTAGAGAAAAAAAGGCGCGCCTTATCACAGATATCTTTGCATAAGAAACCAAACAAATTGCAAACACTCAGTAAAGTCATTTTTAATTAATTTTTGCACCTTCCCAAAGTCGCTATTTGGTCACTTTTGTAAAGGTTTCCAAACCAAGTCACTATTTTCGACATTTTGGTCACTAAAGTCACTACTATTACATCAGATAATTGCTGCCAGCCTTGCGAATACGATATTTAAAGTAAAATGTATGTTTATCAATTGGAAGCCCGTTTCTGAAACAATTTTGTTATTTATTCGAAAAACTGAATCTCATCTGAAAAATCCGGCAAAATAAATATACCAATACACTGAATGGGTCAATATACCGAATACAATTTAATCGATCATGAAGAAAAATCTTCATTGTCTAGTAATATAAATTTGTTGAATGGAGGGATTTGATAACTATAGGTTCTAAGCTTAGTAGAACTTTACGGTCTAGGATGTTGTTTTTTTTACAATTCCCCAAAAAGGTCTAAAAATTGCTGAAGAATGTGATAAAGGAATCTTGCATTTTCGCTCTCCGCAGGTCGCTCTCCTCTTTATGCCGATGAACATTTTTGGGCCACTCGGTTTTTTATCGAAAAACTAATTTCTCCGGGCTGACGTCCAACATTCGTATGCCCTGACAAGCCCACAGTAGTCACCGTAGTATTTGTTTGACGAAATCAGGCTGAAGCTAATCACCGATTGTCCTCATCATGTCCTTCTATGAAGGGCCAAAAACGGGCTGGACGGATCTATCGGCACCATCACCTATGAATTTCCACGGGATTATAAAGAGTCTCCTGAGTCGATTTCGGTGTATGTTGAAGCACAAGCCTGCAGGGAGTTGAGTTCTAGGGCTTAACGCGTACGGACGTGTTTTGTCGCTTTTGCGATCGAGTGTGCGTCGTTAACGGTTTCGGATGTCACCAAGCAGGCGAGGGGATTTAAGCTGAAGGAAGTGCGAAGATTTCCGAAGATTTGAGTGCTGATCTCGAAAAAAAAGCCTACGGTCGCGATGGAGTGCGGTTGTTTTTTTTGTGAGTTGGGGACGGTAAAACAAGAAAAAAAATCTTATTTCTAAAAATAGTTTCATGTCATCAGCATAAACAAGAAATTGAATGTTTTTAAGAATAAAGGAAACGTCATTTAGAAACAAAATAAATGAGGGGGGGGGGGCCTAGATGAGAGCCTTGGGGGACTCCAGAGGTGGACATGAAAAGGGTTTGATTTCTTTCCTTTGAATCTAACTATTTGTTGACGGTTAGTGAGATAGGATTCGATCCATTTGAGAATTCCTGGCTCAATTCCCATTTTTTGCTTTTTAAAAAGAAGCATGGGTATGTGAATGCGATCAAAAGCCTTGCTGAAGTCTGTATGAAGAGCTTCTACATGGTTACCATTGTCCATTGCTATCAGAGAGTGGTTAACGAATTCCAGTAAATTTTTGCTAGTTGATCGTCCTTTGAAAAATCCATGTCGCTTGTTAGTCATTCTGTTTTTGATTTGAGTGAACAATTTTTCATTCATATTTGCTTCAACAAATTTAGGAATGCAAGATAAAATGGCAATTCCACGATAGTTACGTATGTCAGTTTTTTTTTCCACTTTAAAAAATAGGTAATAGGTAGGAACTTTTTCATGGTTTGGGAAAGATCCCAGATTTCAGTGACATATTAAATAGCCAAAATAAAGGTGCTGTAAGTTCCAATGCTAAGTTTTTCATAAATACGGGTGGTATTCCATCAGGGCCGGAAGCTTATGAAACGTCTAAATTATTTAAACCTTCCAAGATGTCTTGAAATTCGACTTGACTAACTCCCTTGAAAATCCTGGGAAGAAATCTGAATATTCATAATCGCAAATGTGTTATATATTTCTTGAAAGAATGTTGCAAATAGATTGCAAATTTCTTCCGCGTTATCATCAACATTTGAGTTAAGATGTATTCTAGATGGGAAATTGTCAGATTTCAATTTAATTCTAACATAATTGAAATTTTTTTTGGACACGACTTAATTTCAAGTTCAGTTTGTGAATTGTGCTCATCAAATGCATTTTTTATGGTTAGATTCAGTTCATCGCAAATATTCAAGTAGTTTGCCAGGTTATTGCTGTTACTATCTCTACATTTTGTGAACTTTGCTTCCAATTTTTCAATTTTTTTTATTTGTTTATTAAACCAAACTGGCTGGTTTGTCTTATCTTGTCGCCTTATTTTTTTGACTGGTACCTGTTCAAATATTATTTCAAACAATAATTTATAAAAAGCCTCAACAGAAGTCTCAATATTTGCTTCGTTCTTAAAAATGGTTTGCCAATAAATTCTGGTAGGTTTGTTTCTTATGAAATCATAATTTGCCAAATGATATTGGAAGACCTCTTATATCCTCTTATATCAGAAGTGGTCGGGTCTTTTGTATTTGTGGATAAATAAAGAAAACTGAATTGCTGAGTGAAAAGCTTCCTTTTTCCACAATGAAAAAAGTGATTCAGCTACACAGAAATCTTCCTCAATATTTGTCAATAAAAAAAATCTAAATAGCAATTTTGCTACTTTTTTAGATGACTAGATTAACTTGGTAGAGCCCTAGACCTGCAGTTTTGTCGAAAATAAACTGCAATGTTTCATTTTCTCCGAGGACTGGTAGTAAGATTTTCGGTATCTAAAATGAAATCAGCACAACGTTGATTAAAATATATGTGAACTTTCACTTTTGGGGGGAAGTCCAGACATAATTACCCTTATGTTCCAAATTCCCGTTTTCAATTTACATCTCCTTTTTTTTCCTTAAACTTTTCTAATCCTCCTATTTTTCTTCCTTCCCCTAAGTTTTTTTTCCTTTTTTTTTTCTTTCCCTTCTTGTCCCCAAAACCTCCCCGCGTTTTTCCCCTTACAAATTTCACCACCCGTTTTTTTTAAATTTTTTTTCCCCCCTTTCCCCCCCCCTCCCAACCCTCCAAACCCCTCTGTGTGCCTCCCCCACAATTTCCCTTTTTTCCCCCAAAACTTTAAAAGCCCGTACCCCGCGTCCTCCCCGCCCTCGCCCCCCCCCCCCCCACTCCCCTCACCCCCTCCCTAATTATTTGAAAACCCCTCCATAGCTTCGGCCCCCCTCCCCTTCCCCTCCCCCTTCACCCAATTTCTCCCACCCCTTGCCCCTTTCCCCCCCTCCCTCCCACCAATAATTTTTTCGCACACACCCCCCTCCCGCCCCCACACCTGTCCCCCCCCCGCGCGCCCCCCCCTTCCCCCCCCTCACCCCTGGTGACCTGTGTATCTCCTTGCTGCCCCCCCCCCAATCCCCGCCCCCCCCCCCCCCCCACCTCAAACCACAACAACCCCGCCACACGCTCCACTTTCCTTTTCTTTCCTTTTTCTCTCTTTTCCCTGCTGCCTCCTCCTCCGCCCCCCCGCCCACACGGTTATTACAGTTTTTTTTCCTTCCCTCGGCCGCCGCGGCAACCCAGGCAAGAGGCCCCCTATGATTCGTTTCCCCACTACCGCCCTCCCCCCCCCCCCCCTTCATTTTTCCCTGCCCCCCCCCACCCCCCCCAACCACCACCACCCCCCCCCCCCCCCTCCCGTCCTTCTCCCCCCCCCCCAACCCCCCCCCCCGCGTCTTCTTCCTCCACAAAAAATACGTCGCCGCACAGCAAGCGCCACACCATCCCCCCCCAAAAAAAAATTGATGGTTGGTTAAACCCCGGTACCTGTGTTTGCTCCCCCCCGCCGTTCTTTCGCAGAAGAATCAATAAAAAATATTAAAATAAATGCTTTTTTTTCAAATTCCCCGAACTTTTTGATCACAAGTACGTTGTTTGGGGGAAAATACACGGAGGCAAATTCATGTATTTCACCTACCATGTCACTTTCACCGATACATGTTCAAATTCCTTAACTTTTGAAGTATCCATAATTTCTGAATTTAACTTGGTAGAAATTTCTAAAAACATTGTAAGAATCTCCGAAGACTTCTTCACTCCTAACGCTTTGATCCCAACTGGTTTCAGTTGCCATTATTATTGGGAATAAGCAACCCCCAATTTTATTATGAATTTCTTGAATTTTAACCGCACTTTTCATACGGTTAACATTTTGGCAATAAACTTTAATTTATTGTGGAAGCGTTTTTTTTTTGTCTGGATTATCGAGATTTTCAGCCTCGGGCTGGTTCATCTCCCGTCGTAGTCACTCAAATACCTCTTTTGGGTACTTTCGTAACTTGTCCGGCGGTGAGATTCGAACTCGTGACTTTGGCGTTAGAGGTATGGATGTTAACCACTAAGCCGGGGTCGCCCCCTAGGTGGAAGCGTTTGCTGATTCAAGTTAGTCGATAAATTAAAATTATTAAAATTAACTATCCCTCTCTGATCTAGAGATGTCGTCAAGTTCTCGTTATCGTCGTGCTGTTCAAAATCATTAACCTCCTCTTCCGGAAAACGAATATAAAAAATGTTTTGAAAATTGCAAAAGTATTGGCATAGTTGCATTGCATCCGGGGTGGGGAGTGTATTATTTTGAGGGGGGATGAATTACATTTATAAGAATAAATAAAGATTTCAAAAGTTATAAATAAAGTCTTACTCATATTTGTACACAGTCGTATCCAGTACCTTTTTCTCATTTTCATCCACTTCTTACGCATGTCATTTACATCCTTTTCTTTCTGCTTGGTCTTTCTGAGTTCCCGCTCCATCATAGCCTAATAAATTACGCTTGGACGTAGTTCAGAACAGTTCGGTGGATTCATGTCCTTGAGGATAAAATGCACATAATTAGTCTTATACTACTCCAGCACGCTTTTAGAATAGTGACACACAGAAAAAAAATAATTAATTTTAACAAGCGCGTAAAATTTTCTCTCGTTTAATTCCATGCCAAAGGAAGCGTAAACAACGAAATTGTTTGCAATATTTCATGTGCCATACAACAATGTTTGCGATCTTTTATACAACAAACTAGATTCAGGCGTTATCAGGCTTAACTTTACATGAAATATCTCATTATTTTCTGCCAAATCTAGCATTCCCTTTATGTGCATTAGATAACGCATAAAATTCAATGTTTCTTTTTATCTGTGCATGAAGCTAAATTTGGCCAAAATAGGGGGTTTTCATTGTGCTGCTCTAAAAATGGCAACAGACGTTTTTGGAGGCATTCATTCATTGAATTTTCTGCGTTATCTAATGCACAAAGGGAATGCTAGATTTGGCAGAAAATAAGGGGATATTTCATGTAAATTTAAGCCAGATAACGCCTGAATCTAGCCTTTTTTGCAAACATTGTTGTATGGCGCATGAAAGATTGCAAACGATTTCGTTGTTTACGCTTCTTTTGGCTTGGAATTAAACGAGGGGTATTTTTACGCGCCTGTTAAAACTAATTATTTTTTTCTGTGTGACGCCTGTTGTGACGAAAATTTCACTTCGCTTTCCACAGGTACAGATAGCCTGTCCAATGGGGTTTTTCGATGTGAATTTCTAGATTTGCTCTTTTTTAAAACGATCATCCACTTTAAATTTATCTTTTCCGGTGTAAAACCCCTTTCCTGGCATTTGTTGGAGGCAACTTTTGACGTATGTTTCGTCATCCATCACACAGCAACTGTATCTGGTCAACATCTATCATGGATCTTGGCAACAATTTGCTGCCATTCAACGCGGTTTAGGAAGTTTTAAACCTTGTATGCATCTAATCCAGCTCTCGCCTTGACCTTTTGGACGTAATTTTGTGAAACGCCCACCTATTTGGCAACACCACGTGTTGAAACGTTATGATTTTGGGTGAAATTACCCTGAACCTTCCCCTCCGTCTTCATACACGCTGCTTCCAGTTTCCTTTCTGCTCCGCACTTGTGATTCAAAGTCAATCGATCGTTGAAACCTTTTAGTACGCTTGAGATGGTTGAATAACAGCCGATTTTTCCCACAAGATTTTACACATTTTCATGCGTCTCCAGTTAACTCATTTTCTTCATGACCGCAACTAACTACACAACTATCTCAATTCACAAGATGTAAATAATACCTTTCAAAGAGGAAGTGTGCAAAATTTGGTTGAACTACAGCCAGTTGTGAGTGTTTTAATAATTTCGTGTTTGCCCTTAACATCTCAATTCGTTAAAGTTATGCGAGTGATTCCGTCAAATTCACTGGAAGAAGGTGGAACATCAATTTGAATGTCGCTCCTATGATAAATACTAACAGCAGTGGAAAAGTAATTAACGACTTCTTCGAAGCATGATCAGCGAGTTATTTGCTACTCTTATTGCCGCACCCGTTTGCTTTGATTAGGGTCAACGCTCCAATAGTTGCGGTACATTAGCAGTATTTGCCTCCACACTAACGCCAATAACGAACCGCAACTATTGGTACGTTTACCCTAGTCTATCTTCATTGAGAACATTTTCAAGCGGAAGTTGGTTCAGCTCCGTCTACAATCCTAGTCGAAAGCCACAAAATTACCGTCGTGAGTTTTCCTTCCACCGGAAATTGAGAGTATGTGCTTCTTTTTTTACTTTTTTTCAGCATTCCCAGCTTATTGCTCGTCGCATATTTTCGATTATTGTCTGCTCTGAACTTAGTAACCTTCTACCTAAAAATGGTATGGTCTGGGAACTGAACCCGCCACAGCTTGTACCGACTGAACAAAGCGAAGCCTTCGACTATTGGAAGCCTGGCGGTGTTACGCCCTTAAGAGTTTTTGAATGATGTCGTATTAAAATTTTATGAGATGTCACCGTTAACTTTCGTCTGAGACAATTAGAAACTTTCTACTTTGTTGGGTAAATGACAGCAATGTTTGTTCAAGAAATAAAAGTGTTTGAACATGGTTGAATTAAATTTACCCGAACAACAACAAGGCAGCAAGTAAACGAAACAGCGTGGATGGTAATCATAAAATCGATTGAACAACTTCGCGAGATTCAAAAAAAAAAACATATTCGAAATGCAAAGGCGGATGCTGGAAGGTTTTTCACTTGCTTTTCTCCGTTGGTTGCAATGGGTTAGAATTGCTTTTCCGATGCGGGGGTTTCATTCAATACAGGGATGTATACCGGATGATGGATCTTCGGCACACAATGTGCTATTATGAATGGGACATATCTTCGTCCCTGGTTTCCCCTGAAATAACCTAAAATTTGGCAGGTATCATTCCGCATGTTTAAGCTTTCGCTTGATACATAAAGTTTTTGGCAAGTTGAATGGAAACAAATCAGAATTGAATATTGCCACAGTGCTCAAAGACGACTGCTTGGAAGCAAAACCAGTCTTCGTTTTTACGCAGCATCAATTTAGAAGCTAGATGAAATGATGGAAAATGTAAATGGAGTTAAGCTTTGCACGGGTAGCTGGGGCCGGGAAAAGAACTGTAGGAGCATTTTTTATTTTAATTCAGAGAGCAACTTCTTTCTTATCATTTCAAGCTTATTGCTTTCACATTTAGCTTACTGCTTGCTCCCTACTTAGTGTTCTAATTGCATTTCCACAGTTATTCACAGAGTGCTTACGATTTTCGGTACCAATGCATGAAATTATAAATTGTGTTGCAAGCGAAAATGACACTATGCCCAGTAATGTCGAGAAAAATTCCAACACGAAAAAGATTCCCTCGGTCCGACGGGAAATTGATCCCGCTGCCTGCGGCTTGGTTTTGTTGCGCCAACAACCGGACAGACGAGAAGAAAACAAAATTTCCGATTCCGTAACACTTTATTTGGGGTATGTGAGTTATAAAAACCCTTTGGATATATAAAATATAATTTAAATTAGAATAATTAGCTTTAACTTCAACCGTTCTAATTTTAGAAAAAAAAAAAAAAAAAAAAAAAAAAAAAAAAAAAAAAAACTAGCGCTCATAGTAAACTTGTCGCATTCTCAACTAGCTAGTAATTGTGTATAATTCAATTGCTCTAATTCATTCATGTTCTTACTTACGTTTAGTGTTTCTTCAGATAAACAACCTGTCCGTGCCTTGCAACAATTGTCCGTCGTAACCGTAACCAGTACTATAGGTAAATAGTTTTCGAATATAAACTCATTTGAAATAAAGCTGTTGCTGTTTAATAAGTTCACATACATCTTGGCAACTTGAATACGTGATTGGTTCTAATTCGCTTCTAACTCGCACTAGCTAAGAAAGTTTCGCACTGAACTCATTCACTTACAACGCTCAATACTCAACTCAACTCAAAACGCTTTTGTTTTCTCCTGCAAATACTACTTCACCTAGCACACGGTGAATAGGTGACAGTTCGGACAGCAGCAATGAAGTAGTGTGCGCTCGGCATCAAGGTTGTCGAAGTTCTCACAGTGGATTAAGCATCCAGCAGGGTTGTGACATTCCCCCTCGGTACGCTACTGCTGACCTCGTGGTTTACCTCCTCTTGCACCGATGTCTAACACAGCAACCTTCGTCGCTGGCCTCTCCAGCAGTCCACTCGGAGTTTGCACAGTCACGCGACGAACCTGACCGTCCTTGGCTTGGACCGCCTCGACCACGCGCCCCTCGTGGCCAGCAATTCCTTGGCAGGTTTCCGTCGACGATCAACACCCGATCGCCTTCCTCGATGGGTTTCACGGTCTGAAACCACTTCGTCTTGCGAGTCAACGTAGGCAGGTACTCGTGCACCCACTTCTTCCAAAAGTTGTCAGCGTAGAGCTGGGCCATCTTCCATGATTGCTTCAACACAGCCGGTCTGTCATCGAGGGTGATCGGGAGCTTACTCCCATTCGAAGACCCTAACAAAAAGTGGCTTGGAGTTAGGGGGCTTCGGCTTGATGGTCTAACGGAATGTCGGTGAGCGGTTCCTTTGTATTCAGGATCATCTCGATCTCCATCAACGTAGTGCGAAGAATTTCGTCGCTTGAAAGATGTAGCAGGTTGAACTGATTCATCGTCCTCTTGACTGATTGGATCAACCGCTCCCAGCAGCCACCGAAATGTGGCGCAGCAGGTGGGTTGAATGTCCACCAGGTGTTTGGACTAACGAATTCAACCATCAGTTTTTCCCGATCGACGTCATTCATGGCTTCACGGAGCACACGAGACGCTCCCACGAAATTCGTCCCTCGGTCGCTTATGATCTCCACTGGTGATCCTCTCCTAGCGATAAAGTTGCGCAGCGCTAAAATGCATGAGTCCGTCGTTAGAGAGTGCGTTATCTCGAGGTGAACGCCTCTGGTCGTCATACAGGTCAGCAGGACTCCCCATCTCTTCTCGGACCTTCTGCCAACTAGAACAAGCATCGGTCAGAAATAGTCGACTCCGGTGTACGTGAATGGTCGCTGGAATGCTGCCAACCGAGCAGCTGGAAGACTCCCCATCGCTGGAGGCTGGGGGAAACACGTCGGATCTTGCAGTGGTGGCAATTTCTGGGGACACGGTCGAACTCTGAACGAAGACGGGGAATATTAAACTTCAGCTTAACCTGGTTCATAGCGGTGTGGTGGTTCTGGTGTCGGTATCTCACGTGGATAATCGGCAAGCACCAGACTAGACACGTGATTGGACCTGGGCAGCAGGATCGGATTTTTGGTTGGTTCAGCTGCCCACGCGCAAGCATCGATACGGCCGCGCATCCGCAAAACACCGTTCACGTCGATGGTCGGGCTAAGCTTATACAGCGGGCTGGTCTTCGGTAGAGTCCGCTCCCATGACTGTGCTTCTGGGTTACTGCGAAGCCGATGTATTTCGTCCGAGTACGCTTGCTGCTGAACTTGACGGTAGATGAGGTTCTCGGCACGGCGTAGCTCCTCCTGCGTTAACGGACCTAATTCTATGGCCGTACGCTTGGCGCAACTGCGAAGATTCGATGCGAAGCGGTGAACGTATGCAATTGTCCTCAATAGCCGTTTCCATTTGGAGAAGCGCTCAAAGCATATGAACGACTCGGTGGTTGAATGATGAAGAACGCTGAGACGAATCTCCTCCATGGTTGTTCCTTGATCGCCGCCATCACCAGGCCAGTTGTTTTCATGCTCCCAGAGAAAATCTGGTCCACGGAACCAACGACTGTTCGGTTGAAAGTCTGGCAATCGTGACCATTTCGTTCCATCGTTAGCTACGTTTTTCCGTGATGGAAGCCATCTCCACTCGCCTACTTGCGTTGTATCAAGCAGCTCGTTGATCCTGAAGGCCTCGAGTTGGCTGTAACGTCGGTGATCAGACCGGAGCCAGCTTATCACGTCACGGGAATCGGTCCAGAAAACGCGGCGCGATATCTTCATTTTGTGCGAACTAGCGATGCTCTCAGCTAGACGTGCACCGATTATAGCGGCCTGCAGCTCAAGGCGCGGAATTGAGAGGAATTTTAAGGGAAATACCTTTGTTTTCGAACCAACCAGTGCACACTCAACACTTCCTTCTTCTTCGAACCTGAAGTAACCGACAGCAGCCATCCCATTCTCGCTCGCATCACAAAAAATATACAGCTGCATATTATTCGTTGCTTTGGTGGACGTAATTTGGCGATAACAACGAGGAATGCACACTTGTCTAACATTCGGCAACGCTTTTACCCAGGTCATCCAACTTTCGGATAGATTTCCGCTGATCTCCTCATCCCAGCCGCATCTGCAACGCCAGATTTACTGCAGTAGAATCTTTAAGTAGATCAGGAAGTTGGAAATAAGTCCCATAGGGTCGTATATAGCCATCCAAGTCCACAAGACCTCTCGCTTGGTAGGCAATCTGATCCCAGAAAGCAACGCAGCATGAAAGCCTGAACGTGAACGCATCGGTCGTAGTATCCCAACACATGCCCAGCACCTTCTCTGTCGCTACCTCCGCAGAAAGGTTCTTGTCTTTCCCGATGGTATTGCTTTCGTGAAGACGCTGCGCCACTACTGTGGAATTCGATAAACAATTGCGGATCTCAAAACCTCCCTGCGCGTGAATTGAGCGAACATCGCTTGCTAACTTTAACGCCTCCTCCTCAGTTTCTACGCTGGCTAGCATGTCGTCCACGTAGTGTTCGTACTTGATGCACTCGACTGCTCTGGGATAACGGTCGGCAAATCTCTCCGCATTCTGGTTCTTGACGTAGTGCGCACAACTCGGAGAACACGCTGCGCCGAAAGTCATGACCTGCATTACATAAACTTCCGGATCGTCGTCAGGATCTCCGCTACTCCACAAAATCATCTGGCTTCGCTGGTCTTGCTTTCTCATCAGTACTTGGAAGAACATTTCACGAATGTCTCCCACGATGGCGATGTGGAACTCCCGGAACTTAAAGAGAACGCCAAGCAACGACACCAGTTGATCCGGTCCCGTAAGGAGAAACGAATTTAAAGAAACGCCGTTCACCTTCGCTGCTGCACCGAACACGATCCGTATCTTCCCGGACCTATTTGGGTGATTACCGGGAAAGTCTGCAGGTACCAGTCATTCGAATGCTTCTCCGTCTTTTCCGCTGCTGAGAGCCGTCGAATGTAACCCTTCTCTTCGTACTCGACCATCTTCTCACACACCGCCGACCTAACTCGGGTTCCCGCTTCATCCGCTTGCGTAGGCAGTTTAGCCGCTTCAGTGCCATCGCCTTATTGTTTGGCAGCTGCACTTGATCGTAGCGCCACAATAGTCCGGTTTCATATCGGCCTCCGATGAGACGCGTTTCGGAGGACAGAATTTTCATCGCACGCACCTCATCCTTCGAGAGTAACGGCTTCGAGGATCCAGAGATGCCCAACGAGTCGATCGAGAAGTACTTCTTCAGGGCCATGTCCAGATTTGCGTCATCTTTCTTCACACACGGACAAATGTGGATGCTATGATAGCCACTGTGATCGGAATTTGAGCCACCAGATGCTACCTCACACCGTCCGTAGACCAGCCATCCGAGGAGGGTCTTGGAAACGATTGGCTCGTTTTCGCTTCCTTCAATGCTTCTCAAAGCATGGCCGAGCCGACAGTTGTTCATTCCGATAAGAATTCTAGGGGACACACTGTCGTAGGATTGCAGGGAAAGTCCCACGAGATAACTGTAGCTAGTTGTCAACTGCGACACCGACATTGACTGCTTTGGTAGAGAAAGATCTTGGACTGTGTGGACCTCTGGAAGCTCGAACACTTGTTTGCTGTTGTGGGTTCCGGAGATCTTGAGTGAAAGGGCAACTGACTCTGCTTCCTCCCGCTGGTGACTACCTGTCCAGCCTAGGCACAATGGATGAGACGTTCCTTTGAGTCCCAGTTCGTTGATGAGACTGTGCTCCATTAACGTGGCCGACGATCCGTCGTCGAGGAAAGCGAAAGTTGTTACCTGTTTGCCTTTGCCGTATATTGTCACTGGTATGTATCTGAACAGAACCTTTGTCGCCGGCTTTACATGAGTGTTGCAGCTTTGCGTCGATGAGTTTCCACTTGATGGAGCCGTTGATTCTAGAGTGACGGTCTTTTTGTAGCGTTTATCGTCGTGAAGCAGCTTACTGTGCATAAACGAACAGCCATTCTTCCCACACGCAGTTTTCACTAGACAAGCGCCGAAATGCTTTCCCAGACACTTCCTACAAAGCTTCTGCTCTTTGATTACAGCCCAGCGGGACCCGACATCCATACTGAGGAACTTGTGGCACGTTTCGAGGCCACTGCATTCTTCCAGACACGCTAAACATCTTTTTACAGCAACAGGCGTACGATTCTTCGAAGAAGCTCTTTTCGCCGAGTAACTGCCTGTATGGATGTTGATGTAGTTATCTTTATTTCGGCCGCGCCTTTCTTGTCTCGAACTGCTAATAGAAGTTATCGATACAATGCTTGCTGTTTCAACTAATTTTCATAGCCAGTCACCGAAATCCTTCAAAGTGACTCCGTTCAGCTGCTGACGATGATAGGCCCAATTCAACCGAATGGATGGCGGTAGTTTCTCTGTCAACTCACACAGCAGAGCCACGTTACACAGATATTCGTCGAGGACTGACGCGGTGATGGCAGCGAGACGTTCTGAACTGCTACTTCGAAGTCTATCAGTGTGTTCAGCTTTTCTGCCTTCGGCACCAGCATCTTCCGAATTTTGTTAATCAGCGAGTGGATAATGATTTCTTGCCTCCCGTACAGAGTTTTCAGCGTCGAAATAACACCAGGCAAATTAGTAGGGTGAAAGAGAAAAAAATCTCAAAATCATTTCCTAGCAACCGGCAGCGTACCGTTTCCAAGGCCCTGCCCTTCAAGCTCCGTTGGAAGACGCAAGATCGATTTTCTTCGTCACTGAATCCGCAGATCCTAGTCGAGTTTTCATAGCTTGCTAGGAACAGCGGCCATTCCTCCGGAGTTCCCGGAAAATGACGGGAAGTTCTTTGCTAACAGCTTGGCGCGCCGAGACCTGACTTTGACTTAGCGAAGGAAACCCGAGAAAACCGCTAACATTCGGCTGGAACACTGTCGCTTGAGGATTCAGTCCGGCTCCACCAGCTGCACCTCCGTCGACCTTCGTTTGCCGATGTAGAAGTTGATTTCGTTCCTCCAAATGCTTCCGCTCTAATGCCTGTCTTTCCTCCAGCAACCTCAGCTCCTGCGTTAGAACGTCGCCTCCCTGGCTCATATCGTAAACGTTGATTTGAGGCAGCGGATTGCCTGTCGAACTTGCTGATGGTCCATCGCTGGAAGTCCATGGCGACGCTAGATTTCCGATCATATTTGCCACTGCCCCACCACTACCGAGCACCATTCGCGGATCTTGATTATTTGTCAAACTCGTCGCTAATCCTCCACCATGCACCATTTGCGCCGGCAGATTCTCAATCGCCGCTAGTCCGCCTCCGCCCGAAGTAATTGACTGGTGTTGCCTTGCCACCTGATCCAGCATAGCGCGTGCCGCTTCCCGCAACTCCTGACCGTATTTCTCCTGTTGATCTCTGAGCTCCTTCATCCGCTTGGTCATCCTTCTCTTTGCTCATCCGCTCGAACTTTTTCTGCATCGCCTAGCTGCTTCCGCAGAGATTCCTCCAGATTTGCATTCGTTGGTTTATTGATTCCCGACTTCGGTATCGCTCCAGCACTATTGTTAGGCGTAGATGTGTCGGGTGGAAGTTGAATTGACGCCTCCTGACATTTTTTGCAGTTCCACTCCCGATCCTGAACACTCGAGTCCACACTAACACACGCGAAGTGATACCACTGTTTGCATGAATTACACGCCACCATACGGCTATCATCTGGCTCCTGACATATTTCACAGCTCACTTCCGGCGGCGGATTCTTCATCGGAGAAGTTCCCCGTTGCTGACCCTCGCTCTTCTTCGACATTCCGACCAACAAAGGCCCCGATCAATAAACGGATTTTATAATTTTGTTGCGCCAGCAACCGGACGCCGTGAAGAAAAAACGATTTCCGATTCTGTAACACTTTATTTGGGTTGTGTGTGTTATAGAATCCCTTCGGATAAACAAACATACTTCCAATTAGCATAATTAACTTTCAATCGTTCTAATTTTAGCTAGCTTAAGTATCAAAAATGTTCAATTTCGGGCTTCAACCCTAGCGCACATAGTAGCTATATCGCATTCTCAAATAGCTAATAATTGTGTATAATTCAATTGCTCTAAGTATACATTTATGTTGTTACTTACGTTTAGTGGTTCTTCAGATAAACGAACCTGTCCGTGCCTTGCAACAATTGTCCGTCGTAACCGTGTAACTAGTGTAGGGAATAGTTTTAGAAGCTAGAATAATTTGTTCATTTTTATGTGTTTACCTTATGTTTCCTAACGTCACTATTCTTAATTTAACTGCAACTATAATTCGCACTAGCTAAGAAGTTTCTGCACTGAACTCATTCACTTACAACGCTCAACACTTAACTCCAACTCAAAACGCTTTTGTTTTCACCCGCAAATACTACTTCACCCAGCAATACTGTGAATAGGTGACAGTTTTTTTGCGATTCCTAGCAAACAGAGACAAATAAATAAATGAAACTAGGACAGAAGAGGCTTTACAGGGTTAATCCGAGCTAGAAACCTGCGAAATTTCCATAAAAAACACAAACGAATCCGTATCCATCGTGTTCACCTATTTTTACTCTTGGCTACCATACCCGATGCCCTGCCTGCGGCTGCCTCTTTCGGTTCTTTTGCCTTATCTTTTGCCGACGCTCAAACCACTGTCTAGATACGATGAGGATGAGTGGTACTGTGTGAGTGGAAGGTTTGGGAGAATGAGATTCTTTCCAGTAGCTCTCAGTGAGGATTTTGCTGCATTTTTTTCTAGCGTGTCAAGTTAGAAATTGTGTGAAAGATAGTATACATTGATGGCGTAGTAGCTTCCCTTAAAAAAGAGAAGAAGATGAAGCTAGAGGTATAAGCAATACTGGAAGAGAACAACGTGACACTGAACAAGGAGAACATTATGTTTGGTGCAATGAAACTATGAGGTAAGCGGAGCTGCGATCGTTTTTTTTTGAAGGCAAGTGTCCATCACTTCAATTCAAAATTCAAAATTGACGACTGGAAACGAAGGATGAAGTTTGCAGCTTCCTGGGACTCATCAAATTCTTTGATTTCTGATTTATCAACGATCAACGACTGAGTCGCTCAATTATTTATCGATAGATTGTCAAGATGTTAGATGTTAGATTGTCAAGATGTTTACATCAATTAGTTGAATTGAAAAACTAGGAAAATTTAAATTAAGACTTCACTTGATCACTTTTTCTAAAAAAATAAAAAACTGAAACACTTTTTTAAACTATCACTAGCAATGGCGAGCAAATTCCGTTAAATTCCACTAAAGATAGCTTATCTTTAGACAGATAGGCCTATTTCGTCTGCGACTTACAGACTTCTTCAGTGTCGAGTGCTCGACAGGAAGAGAACATCGCAGTAGGTTTAGTATTTATAGTAGATTTGTGTGTACCTAAAATGTGTGTAGTGTTTTCGTTTGTTAAGTGAACTTGTTTTGTGTTTAGGTATCTTAGAAACTATAAAATCCTACTTGATCGGTAGGTTGTCAATTGTTGTTGTGTCGTGTAGGGGAGGAGGATTCCAGTCGAGCACTCGACACTGAAGAAGTCTGTAAGTCGCAGACGAAATAGGCCTATCTGTCAAAAGATAAGCTATCTGTAGTAGAATTTAACGGAATTTGCTCGCGTTTACTAGTGATAGTTTAAAAAAGTGTTTCAGTTTTTTTTATTTTTTAAAAAAGTGATCAAGTGAAGCGTTAATTTAAATTTTCCTAGTTTTTCAATTAAAATCGTTCTACTAATCAGCTCGCTCCAAAAGTGTTTTTTTAAAAAAAGTGTTTTTTTAAAACTATGTTATTTTAAAAAGTGAATCAATTGGTTGGAAATTTGGTGCTACTACTATCAAATCAAATATCATTGACTAATTTTAAACTATTGAAAATAGTACTTGTTATACTAGGTGATGTCTTATAATAACGTTCGTTCATTAAATTTGAACTTTCATTTCAATAAAAAAAAAAAAAAAAAAAAAAAAAAAAAAAAAAAAAAAAAAAAAAAAAAAACCTTTTCACAAAGCTTTACTGTCAGCTACAACAATCTCGGACAAAACATCGTCAGTCTGCACGAAGCTGCCGCTAGCGAGCTTGCAAATAACACTCACCAACAACATTCATCAATAACATTCATTCGACTCCTCGGAAGCTGTTGGAGATCTCAATCGACGAATTGCTGACTCACATCAAAATGTCAAAGAATACGAAGGCCCCAGGTTTGGACAACATGAGGAACTGGGAGCTCATGCAATTGGAGCCTCCCAGTTCTACGATCATCTGGCGTTTTCAACCAATGCTCATGAATTAGCTGCTTTCCTCGCGTGTTGGAAGTTAGCCAAAGTTATCCCCATCCAGAAACCTGGGAAAGATCAATCCTTTTCCAGGAGTTATAGACCTATCAGCCTTCTCTCAGGATTATCTAAACTGTTTGAGAACGCGACCTTACTGTCGGCTTCTTTCATCTGCCGTACGAGCTTCAACATCTTGCTCGACGAACAATTTGGCTTCGATCGTTCAACAGTCCACCAATCGAGTCATCAATATCCTCAGGCGGAACAAGTCTGTATCTAAATCATCTCCCATGGCACTTCTCGACATCGAGAAGGCATTTGATAACGTGTGGCATGATGGCCTGGTGTACAAGCTAAAACGATACAATCTTCCCATCTTCCCGGTGAAGATAATAAAAAAATATTTGTCGGCAGGACATTCCATGTTTCGCTGCATGATGCATTTTCCGATGCGCGAGAGATCTCCGCCGGCGTTCCGCAGAGAAGTATAATAGGTCCGCGTCTGTTCACCCTTTTCACATCGGACATACCCTCGCTCCCTGAAAATGAATCTCTGTCGTTGTTTGCCGATGATACCGCAGTCGTCCACAATGGTAGGGTAAAAAGAGCGCTAATCGCAGCGAAGCCTGCATGTCCTGTCAGAATACTTCATGGAATGAAAGAAGAAAATCAACACAGCAAAGATCCAAGTGATCCCTTTCTCACATACCAATTCTCCCAGACTTGCTCCGCCTGGAGAATCTAAAATAAGCCTGAACAACACAACAGTGAAATGGACCACTTCAGCTACCTTGGCATTTCTCTAGACAGCAAACTTATTTTCAGGAGCAGGTTGACAAAACTGTCACAAAGTGTAACGTTTTGTTGAAGCTACTGTACCCATTGATCAAAAGAAAGTCTACATTATCCCTGAAAAACAAGCTTGCTGTCTACAAGCAAATCATACTCCCAGTCATTAAATACGGCATGCCAGTCTGGGCGAGTTGCGCAAAAACACATAAGCTGAGGCTTCAGCGTCTTCAAAATAAATTCCTTAGAATGATTCTAAACACCCCTCCAATGACAAGAATAAAGTTACTCGAAGAGCGATTCAGTGAGTCTATCAATCGGTCCAGAGCACGCTGCCTGATATCGAACCACCAGATCATCCGGAATCTGTTTCCCCACCGTTAGGATTTTCAAATTTTAGTTGTAGTTGTAGTTTAAGTAGGTAGATAGGTTATCAAATTTTAACTAATAATGCCCCAAGGGCAGATCTTAAAATTAATTTAAAACAAGAAATACACTAAACACTTTTAACACATTTAAAACAAAGCTTAAGAGCCCATTTCACAATGGTCCAGAATGCCGATTTAAATGGAAAGATACATTTTCAGCTAACGGGTGTCCACTAAATAATGAGAACGAAAAGAATGGGTCAGGAAAAAAATACCAGTGAAGTTTTGTTCAAACTGATTTATTTTATTAAAAGGGTCAACTTAAATCTTCAAACTAAGTTTAGTGAATATTGTCATATGGTCCGTGGTCCGCCGTGCGCCGCAGCTTAGTCGTTATGCTGGAACATGACCGTTGGACGGCAGCCACATCGATTTTTCGGATGCAGCTTTTGATCCTGTTGGTAAGTTGCTTGGTGTTCTTGGCCTTCCAATTATCCTTGTATACCATGGAGCTCAAAAGACCGAAGAAATCCTCGATAGGACGGCACTGTGGCAAATTTGTCGGATTCCGGTCTTTTGGGACATATGATAAATTTTGGCTCTCCAAAAACGTTAGCGTTTTTTTTGCGTAGTGCGATGATGCCTTGTCCGGCCAAAACACGTATTTGCCATCCGAGTGATGTTGTTTAAGAAATGGGATGAGTATTTTCTGCAAACACTCTCTTTGGTACACCTCCTGGTTGATGGCCAAACCGCTTGGTTTGAACCACGGCTTCGAAATACCCTTATCGGATATTACGATGTATAACATAACCTTCGATTCAAATTTGTGCTTGAACTTATACATTACTTTTGGAGGAGTAGTAGATTTGTCCTTAGTGTAGAATCGGTCGTTTCCCGGTATCTGAGACTTCGAAAGAGGAAAGTAGCTTTCGTCGTCCAGAACGAAAGATTTTCCGCCGTAATTCCGAGTCATCCAGCGGCATTGGGATTTCACGGTTTGAATCTGCTCATCTGTGTACTCTGGGGATCTGGTTTTCTTTCTACACACTATTCCTTCTTTCTTTAGCGTCTTGCAGATGAGTGACTTCGAACAATGGAACTTTCGGGCTGCTTCCCGTTGACTTACCGAATCCTTGTTGTTGAACATGCTGCGCAGCGAGCGGAGCGTTTTCTCATTCATTATTTTCGCTGGACGGCCGCAACCTTTCTTCCGGGTTACTCTCATGCATGCCAGGATACGGTATACGGTGGATACCGGAACTTTTTCACGACAAAAATGGTCCACCGTGTATTTTTTTCCACGATCTTCGTTCGCTTGAAAGAATTGTACAACGCGCGCGCGCAGTTCTTCCTGTTTCGACGGCATGCTGAACACGACTGAACATGTTAGAGTGAAATAAGAGTGTATGAAAATTTTCTGGAGAGTGCAACGATTCATTCATCTAAAGTGACATTTCTATGCGGCCGATTTTGTTCTGATGGAAAAGTATTGAAATCATTCTCATTTTTTAGTGGACACCCGTTATGTCGATGATGATGATGATGTAATACTACCATCTATTGCAGCAAGGAAACTTTCCATAGCAGTGGAATAATCTGAAAAACGATTTGATCAGGATTCTATTATTGTTTGTGATCATCAAGCTCCTGTATGAAGGGCCAAAAACGTTTGGGCGGGCCCGTAAGCAGAGACACTTACGCGAAACCCGCGAATATAGGGAAGAGAATCTCCTTCCAAAAGCAAGTTCACACTCACAGCACTAGAATCGAGCCCTCGATTGACAGAATAAACCCAATAGATGGGGTCGAAGAGCCCGCCCTCGTTCCACGAAATGTTAACAATAGGGAGGAGGCAGTCCCATGCTCCCTATCCAAATCGTTTTACTTGGGTGCCCTGATGGTCCCTCCCTTTCCCCGTTATATGTTATTTAATATATAATATATTTTGTACACAACAAATTAAGATACCATTATAGACAAAAATGCTAATTTATTCAAATTTCAAACTTGAATGGATTGTTACTGAAAAATAAATAAAAGTTAGATATGTATCAATATCCTACTAGTCCTGGGAAAGCTGAAAACAGAATAGATCATTCGAAATATAAAAGATAAAATTTCAATAAAAGATATTATTTTATAAAACATTGTAATATTTGTAATATTTTTCTTTATACTGTTCTAGCAACATTTCAAAGATAGAGTGAACGAAGAGTCCGGTGGGATAATTTCTGAAAGAAATGGCTTATCTTACCATAATACCACAAACACAACATTAAAATATAATCCTACATTACGTATAAGCACATGCCAGCCTTTTATGAATATAATAGTTGAAGTTCAGAAGTGCAATTTTAAATAAAATGGTATGCTGAAATGCTGAGATACAAATTCCGCCTTTGATGCCTGGCATGTTGCTCCCGGCTCTTACATAGTTTTGGAATGCAAAGATGATTCCAAAGCGTGCTGAAATTATTAGTAAAATGAGAATAGAAAATATAGAATATGATTTAAAGGTATAAGATCTTCGGTCGCACCCCCTCACTTCGCTATTGTCAGATTGACAACATTGCCCAGGCTACGCCACCTTCCCCCCCCCCCCCCAACAACCCCCCACACACAACCCCCCACCCCAAAAAACCCACCCCATCCAATTCCACCCCCCCCTTGGTCTCTCGGGTTGGACAAGGAGCCACTAAAACCCCCCACGTAATCTTACTCAATACTTCGTTAAAAAGTGTACCATTTTGATTTTAATTAAATTTTCTCAAACTAGCTTTACTTAGTATAATCATACATACTTAATCAAACTGTATGCTTATGCGAATAAAGGTACGGGCATCTTGAACCATATTTCGTTAGCTATGTTTTTTTACGGAATTGTTGAGCAAATCAGAATAGTAAACCAAATCACATCTGTGACCCACCGTGCCCCACGTCTCAAGGAGCCAGCAGCAAACTTCCAATGCCAGCGCCTTCTTGGTCCGCAGAGTCTTTCCGTCTGTCAGATCAGTTTTTCTCTGTTGTTTTGTGTTCAAATAGACAGAGAAAAATGATGCAGCAAGAGCTCCAGCAGCAAGCAGGCACCATTGCGGGGAGGAAAAGCTGTTTGCCTGAATTTGATGTGATTACGAGCCGCGTTACGGTTATTAGGTAGATGTATAAATTCAAGCTGCCGGTGGCAGGTGCGTTTCTTGCGATTCGAAGTAATGATCAGGCGGCGGTGTGGATTGGCAAAAGGTAAGTCTTAATTTAGGAAATGCTAGCCTTAGGAATTGTTTAGTTACTGGATGAGCTTTCGTTTCCAGGAAATGTTTGCGAAGATTGGTAGGCAGTTGGTCTATTAGAAGAAATGCAGGAATAAATATTGTTTTTGTTGATGGCCATCTAGTTCAATGACCGTGTTGAAACAGCATGTGACGTTAAATTTCATTTCAAGTTAAGGTAGAGTTGAATCATATTTTATCGTTTTTGCTTATTGTGTCTGAAATGGAGAGTTTTCTTCCCAAATGTGAATTAGATTGGTGTACCTTACTTCAAATTTTAATAATAATGCCAGTGCAATCAAGGGCGTTTCCGAATTCCATGCCAAGCACATAATGATTCTCTCAGGTGTCGTATTGTGTGTCTTTACTGCTTTTGATTAGCTACTGCACAAGCATCGAAGCTAAAGCATTTACCCGTCAGTAAGCGCATCGTGATGGCTGGAAAGTTAGACTTTATCAGTCTCGACAATATGCATGAACAGGAGCGACACTCTAATGACAAAGATTATTGCGATGAACATTTACGAGGATCTTCTAATTATCCAACTCTGCGCTCTCCATACTGGGAAATGGCACCGCTGGAGGCATTATTCAGTAGCCTTCTGAGGAATCAAAGATCTCCGGAAACAACAAACGTGTTTAATTTGGCAATTTCCCTGCTACTGAAGTGCTGTGGTAGTTTAATTACTAGCGTAGATTAAGATGAGTTACGAGCGTCTAGAGATTATGAAAAATTGATTAAGGTTTGCGAGCTTAGGAATTTGCATTCAACGTTAGAATTATGAGGTTTGTCGGTGAAATTGAGCACATTGCGAGACGACACTTACTTCATAGATTTGTTTAAAAAAAACTTCATCAAGTCTTTTGGAAAAATAATCAGTTTCAAACCTTTAAAAGGCAGTTCTTATTATTCTATGAGGTTATGAGGAAGCACGGTACGTGTTGGAAGTAGGAGAGTTCAATTTCACAGTTTCCGTCTCGTTTCCTACAAACGCCGCAGACACAAATTAATTAAATAATTAACAAGATGTTGCCATGGTCGTGGGCTGGGCAGATGTGGCTAGTTGTGTCAATACAGGGCGATCTTTCCGTGAAAAGGAATGCTAGGTACTGGAGCTTGAGCCAAGTAAATTTGTCATGATTTTCATTTTCCTGCTGTTATGTGTTTTAATAATGGCAAATAAACTAGCATTTGTTTTTGCTTTTTCAGGTTTCTTCCAGATTTCAATTCACAGCAGCGATTTGCGAGATGCAGTGGGAATAAAAGTCTTGTTAAAATTAACACCGGTTCATGATTTCTGGAACGTTGATGCTCAAAACAAACGATATCAATTCCTGGGATGGTAACTGATGGCTTTGCAACCCAATTAGTATACCTTTTTCTACCATATTCGCCCTTTCTTCGGTAAACTCTGTCCTACCCTCGTTGAATCTGTTCATCCAACCGTGGAAAATGCACCAGCGGAAAGCCAATTTCCTCAGCTTTTATTTGCCCAACAGCAATTTTGAAATCTGGACATTAATATTTGGGCCATATCTTTGCCTTCCTTCTCGAGCTGAAACAGGAACAACTGACGGACGAAATAAAGGTGAGTTTACACTAAGGCAACTCGGGGCAATATCGACAGGAAAAATTAGCGATTTGTGCTCTATGTTTGGAACCAATGTTGCTTTGGGTGGATGCAAAATGGAACCTTTAATGTTTTCGATCATTGAGGCCCCGAGTCGCGAACTAATGTTGCCTCGAACTGCCTCAGTTTAAGTGCACCGTAAGACCAAGACGGCAACTCGAGTCGTCGTTATTCCATTGAATGAAAACCAGATGGTGTGGGCAACTGCGAAACAATTTCCTGCGCATATTTTTTGTGTTCTTTCGTTGGAGAGTTCCTATTTCAAAGTGGAGACTGAAAAATGGGAAAAATGTAAACCTCCCCAGCCTTTGCTCGTCCGCCCCTGAAACGAATTTTCAAGTTTTATATTTTCAAAAGGCAAAACGCAGTATACTCGAGAGGATACGTGCACATAACGGCTGTGTTCGACGAAGAGAAAAAATGAGAGCTATAAAAGTAGTTGACTAGTCTGCAGTTTAATTACTCTGGGACGAGTTTTTATAGTTTCAAAGTGTTTTTATAGTTTCAATAGTTCTTTGCGACTTTAGAAAGTGTTGAGAGAAAGCACTTTAGAAAATCTCTTTGTTTAACTTAACGATGGAATATTATAATGGCATTGCTAATAAGTTGCAAAGAAACTGAATTCGCTGAAATGCACTTTGCACTACAAATGCGTAAGTAGGACAGTCGAGAATAAAAACTAATATCCCATCAATGCTATTGCACTTCAGTATTGCCGCTTGGTCCTGACAAAAATTCATCAGCCTATTGAATAATTAATAACTATTTCACCTGTAGTTCCGCTGAAAAACGATCATCGGCAATGTTATAGCTGAGAAAATGTCCTGCATAACTGAGTTGCATGAATTGACAATTATTGAACATGCTGAAGCATGCCGAATATTAAACGGTTCGAACATGCTATAAAAGGTGTACAAAAATTGGCATTTTGAGCCTATTTAACAATTAGAAAATGCTAGTAGACAGTGAACTAAACATTATTATAGTAATTTTGATCCGTGGCCTAATCAAATGTGCTCAAATTTCAAGAATTTGTTCAGGACGTGATTTGAAATCGTTTTGGCAAAGGAGAGCAACATTATTAAAATTCGCATCAACGTACTGACCATTTACCATTTTATTGGGTTTGTCTGCTTTGTTTGTGGGTTTGCATTGACCTTGGTCTTGCATTATAATATTATAATAATGCATTATAATAATTTTCACTGTCTATGTAGGAGATAATACGAGCTTCGAATATGTTTAATTTGAATGCAGATTTTACTTTTAATTTTATTTGTTACATCCATTAAAGATTATATCTTAACTGTCAGACTTAAAATCAATTTTTATGTTGCTATTGTGCTTGTCCGATCTTCCACTTGAAGCCCAAGGTATAACAACATGATTCGTAGAAAATACCAGATGGTGGAAAACCTTACGACCCCAACCGGTAAGTTTAGTGTGAATTATCTGCATTGTAGTGATGGGAAAAATAATTAATCATAACCCAACGACACAACGGCGAAGTTCGTTCCTTCGCGCTTCGTTGCTTTAGATGTCTTTTGCAGTTAGTTATTTCAAAGTTCGGTTTTTTTCCACGCTATTATTTCTATCGCAGTTGTAATCGAGTTTTTATTTTTTGAAGAAGAATACGTGCAGTTTGATCAGTGCAATACCGATAAGTTATTTATTGTAATTGGTAAGTGACAAGCCACGAGAAGTTTCTGAAATGGGGTTTGATCCTGTATTTTTGGTAAGATCACGTGGTTGATCTCACTAGGCCATGGTGACTCGTGAGAAGTTACTTGAACAAAGAGTATGAAATTATAACTCTCGACAGTGCCTTAATTTTCATTATGGGATAAATAAATTCCCCCCCCCCCCCCCCCACCCCCCCCACCAAGAAAAAAAACAAAAAAAGAAAAAAACGATTGGCTGGGCTTCCCCAAATTCAATTCCAACAACCCAACAAAAAAAAGCAAACCTAGCATTTCCCCACCCGACCACCAAATGAAATTTAAAATAAAATTTACAGACAACTTTTGTATGGAACAAAAGCCATGTTTACGAAACGAGTGAAAGCTAATTTACGAAAATAAATATTCAGTGTACGAATCCGGAAGTAGATTTTCAGGTCGTCGGCATACGACAGTCGTGGGCCTTCAAGGACAAAATTGACATCGTTGAAATAGAGCAAAAACACCCATGGGTCCAGGTGGCTTCCTCGCGGGATACCAGATGTGGCGAGGAATAAAGAAGACTGGCCGTCACCGATTGCAACTGTTGGTAAACGGTCGGAGAGTTTAAGATGAAAACTATTGTAAGAGGCTGCCGCTAATTCCAAGCTTGTCCAAGTTGGCTATCGCTATTGGATGGCTTAACTTATCGAAGACGACTGATTGTTTAGTGTAAATGACAACCGTCTGGATGTGATCCGTTATTCTCTCCGTAATGTATGAGGTGAGACACAGTAGATTAGTAGTAGTCGACCGACCTGCCATGATCTTCACTCAGGTAATGTTTAAAGTGAGAGACTAGTGGTACCATAACTACCAATTCGAACAGTTTAGAGATGGCGCATAACGATGTAAGGCAACGATAGTTGTCGATATTCCGTTTACAATCCTTCTTATGTCCTGGAGACATTTTGCGCTACTTTCCAGCAGGAAGGAAACACCCCACACTTTACGAGGGACATTCGATACAGGCTTGAATGAGGATTTCAGTTCAGAAGCCACTATAGTAATTATCGTGTGGTTGACGTTAATAGTTCTCAGTGATTGACCAAGAAGTGGAACATTTCAGGCTACTCGAGAAATATGATCGTCAGATAAGTTCTCATCAGCAAACAAACTAGCAAACTTAACGCAGAACTAATCTCAAACCTCCTGAAAGGAAAAAGCTATCTTTCCATTCAGTACCATGGTGGATGGAAGGCCAGACACCTGTTCGTTGACGTATTTACAGACAGTTCTCGGGTGCGATCGAAGCTTTCGCTGAACCGTTGGTGATGTCGATATCATTGGCGACTACTTCGTTGGTACTCGTAATTGAGTTTCAAATGGGTGCGGTACTTGGTGAACTCTCTTAGTGCGGCTCTTTTGGATGACTTTAATCTGCGAAGTTCCGTTGTCTGTCAGGGAGGATGGTTACTGTGTTGATAAACTTTCTTCAGGGCGTGTCGCTCAATGATGTAAGCCAGTATGTGCAAAAACGTTTGTACCGCAGCATTGATATCAGCGGGATCAAGAATGCTGTGCCAGTCTCTGCTTGATAATAGTTCTTAAATACTGCGATGATCAGCTTCGTTGGAAATAGCCGTAGGGCACAAAGAAAACTCGAGTGCCTCATTGTGCTCTTTTAAGTTCAACGACAAGTGGAGGGTGGTGTGCAACGGTCTTCATCAACGAAGAAATAGCCATAGATATAAGCGGAGCAGCATCCTGAGCGCTAACGCAGCAAAGCGTTCACCGGTTCATTTACCAACTACCACCGACCATCGTACCATCATCGTTGAGTTCCACTTCTTGCCGGTATACGTGGCCACACAAGTTCGTCGCCCGACAGCAGCAGATCAGTAATACATAAAAAGTGAATCGAAAATTAGTTTTAAACATGTTATAGTTTTAAACCGCACAACGTCATTTGACGTTTCATTTGATGTCAAGTTTCAGTTTCCGGCGCACACTGTGTATTGTGTACTGTGAAAGGTGTTAATCATTTAATCAAATTGCAAAACGAGTACGAGTAGCACCTGCAAGTGTAAAAGCAAATATTAAGAAATTTGGAACGCACAATACGGTTACCGATTTGCCGTGATCTGGAAGAAAACAAGGTGCTAGTGACCCCGAATAGTGTTTAGAACTTTTTTTCGCGTTTTTTGTTTTGAGATCGCTGAAGCTCTATGATCGAATTTTGGAGAACGACGATCAGTGCATGACGAAACTTACGTTAAGGAAGATTCAAAAACTCTTCCTGGCCGGAGTATTACACGAAGGTCATTGGCAAGGGTGTGTGTGACTCTGAGAAGTTCGTTCAGTTGGAGAAGTTCGGACAAAAGGTGCTTGTTTTGCAGGCGATCTGCAGTTGCGGTTTACGTTCATCCAGTTTTTTCACGAAAGGAACTATCAAGGCCGAAGTATACCGGAAAGAGTGCCTACAGAAGCGGCTTTTGCCGTTATACAAGCAGCACACAACTCCACCACTGTTCTGGCCGGATTTGACATCTGCCCACTAAGCTCGTTGGACGATTGGATGGTTGGAGGAAAACCATATCGATTACGTAGAAAAGGACATCAACCCACCAAACTGTCCGCAGCTCCGCCCAATTGAGCGTTATTGGACAATTGTCAAGAGAATTCTGAAAAACGATGGCAAGGTCGTTCAGAACAGGGAGAAATTCAAAATAATTTGGAAAACTGCGACGGAGAAATGTGGTCAGGCTACTGTGCAGAAATTGATGAGTTTGTACATCAGGAATGATCTTTCTGTCTGAGTTTGATCCCAAAATGCTCTTTTAATATTAAGGCTTGCTTTATTTAGAATTGGAACAAACTTTTGCTCATATTGTGGCGCTCCTGGTGGACGGATTTGGAAGTTCTTGGCGCCCACGTGTCGGGAATTTTGTCAGCTTCACGTATGTATTTTTGACATTCCGCAAATCGACTGTACTTCGTAAACAATCAACATGGAAGCCGAAAGAAGGGAAAAAATTGTGTACAGTTATTTGAAAAATCCATTGTGGTCTGCATCTAGGCTGGCTAAACAGCTGAAATTGCACAGAAATACCGTATGGCGCGTTATCAAAGGGTATAAGGAAACATTGACGACGATTCGGAAGGTTCAAGCTAATCGTCGGAGTGGAACTGTCGACCGGAAACTGCGTGGTAAGATTTTGAAGACGATTAAGAGGAATCCCAATCTGTCGGACCGTGATTTGGCCAGAAAATTCGGTGCTGCCCATAGTACCGTGAGGAGAACTCGACTCCGGGAAGGAATCAAGTCGTATCGAGCTAGCAAACAGCCAAATCGGACCATAAAACAGAATAGTGTGGCCAAAATCCGTGCTCGGAAGCTATACGACCAGGTGCTGACCAAGTTCGACGGGTGTCTTCTGATGGACGATGAAACCTATGTCAAGGCTGACTTCGGGCAAATCCCAGGTCAAAAATTTTACTTGGCAACGGCTCGGGGGGATGTTCCAGCCAAATTTAAATTTGTTTTTGCCGACAAATTTGCACGAAAATTCATGATTTGGCAGGGCATTTGCAGCTGTGGCAAAAAAAACGAAAGTTTTCGTTACAAATAAGACAATGACGTGGGAATTATACCAAAAAGAGTGTCTCCAAAAACGAATTTTGCCGTTCATTCGATCCCACGACCATCCCGTAATGTTTTGGCCAGATTTGGCAAGCTGTCATTACAGCAAAGTCGTTCAAGAATGGTATGCAGAGAAATGGGTCCAGGTTGTTCCGAAAAACCTTAACCCACCCAACTGCCCCCAGTTCCGCCCTATTGAGAAATACTGGGCAATCATGAAGAGGAGACTCAAGGCAAAGGGAAAGGTTGTCAAAGATATCAATCAGATGAAGACCTGGTGGAATAAGATAGCTAAAACGATGGTGTGCGCCGCCTAATGAGCCGTGTTACAGGAAAAATTCGAGAATTCCTTCGAAACCGTGACGAATAATTTTATCCGTATTTTTTCTTAAAAGTATGAAAAAAAAAACGCTACATTTTTATAAAAAAAGATCTTGAATTCAATAATAAATAACTGAAATACAGGCAATTATTTTTGTTCCAATTCTATCTGAAGCAAGCTTTATGTACTGAAATTAAGACTGCTTTTTAATTTGTTAAATCAACGTTTATACTTAGTTTTACGTCAAAGAATATTTGAAACTAGTTTTTGATTCACCCCTTATAAAGGGTGTTCCGATCAAAATTTGGTCAAACAGTAATGTGTGTGAGTCGATCAAAGTTTTTATTAATAAATTAAATTCTTTTTCTTTTTCAAGTTCAGTTAATACAGAATACAGGAGAAATATTCAGCTAAGCTTCCTTTCTACCGAATGCGAATTGCCGGGTCTTTCGTTTAACACCTGCCATAAGATTTTGTACAGTCTCCTTATCCACTTTATTCGCCGCGAAACGCCAGTTTGCCTTCAACTGTTTTTCGCTCACAACAGCTTTTTGAGTCTTTTTATGGTTCCACTTGACGATGGCCTAATATTGTTCTATTGGGCGGAGCTCTGGCTTGTTGGGAGGGTTCTTGTTCTTGGGCACCACTTGAACGTTGTTGGCAGCATACCACTCCATGGTATTTTTTCCGTAATGGCAAGATGCCAAATCCGGCCAAAATAGAACGGAACAATTGTGTCGCTTCAGGAAAGGCAGTAGACGTTTTTGTAGGCACTCGCTCAGATAAATTTCCTGGTTGACGGTTCCGGTCACAATGTAAACGTTGTTCTTCAAGCTACAAGTACAGATGGCCTTTCACACCAGATATTTCTTCGCGAACTTTGACAGTTTAATGAAAACCTCCCCCCCCCCTCCCCGCCCCCTTCCAAAAAAAATTTCCCGTACAAGATGCTAAAAAAGGCCTCCCACAAAAGTTTCATCGCCCGGCACTACGCACCCCCCCCCCCCCCCTATCCCCGCGTACACCTCTCGTGATGGTGCTTTGTTCGCCGAGTGTTGTTTTTTTTCGCGCTTTGTGGAGACACCACCCTTTTATAAGGCCAGACCCCCGTTTTTTTTTTTGCTCGATCCACGGTTGGAGGCCCCCCCCCCCGCTTTTTTGCGACCCCCCGGACGGGGGGGTGTGGGTTCCGCTCGAAATAGCGGGCAACTCTTTTTTTTCGTCACTGTGGCCTCCGGCTTTCAACAATTCGACAATCGATGAACGGTGTCACCAATACAAATAAACGACCTAAATCAGATGGTTTTGTTGATACGTGACGTGAATGGACAAAATGTAAGTCAGTATTCCTTTTCAAAAAGATAAGACCACTTGGTGTATTTGTTCTGTTATTGAAGAATTTGTTGACAAATAACACTTTTATCATTCAGTTGACAGTATTTGCAACAGTAGCCAACATGGGATGGCAGAATGGCCGAGAGAGCAAGATCAAGGACAAATTTTGGCATTCAGAAGGACAGGATGGGGAATCAGGAAAATTGCAAAAGAGATTGGACGTAGTCACGGTGCAGTTCCTAATTTTCTCAAAAATCCTGCTAAGTATGGCCAGAAAAAGAGCACAGGACGTAAAAGGACACTATCAGAAAGAAATAAGCGTCATATTATCAGCAAAGCATCAAATACAACGACGAGTTGCTCACAAATTCGTACCGAACTTAAGCAAGATACTCCAGTTTCGATGGTTTGGCGAACATTAAAACGTTCACCCAACATAACACAATCAAAAATGGTCAGTGCCCCTCGTTCGCTACCTCGACGCAAAGAAGCACGGCTGGAATTCGCGTGCCAAAACATGTCCCAGGACTGGAAAAAGGTATGATTGTAGTTTTTGAATAACTAAAATACAAATATACAAACACACCCCCCCTCCCCCACCCACCCCCCCCCCCCCCACACCCGGTCCCCCCCCCAACAAAACCACTACCACCCTTCCCCCCCCAACCCCCAAAACTCATCCCCCGCCACCCCCCCCCCCCCAAACAACCCCATAACATTGCCAACCATCCTTTTATTAAGATTTATTAAAATTTTATGAAAGCCACTAGAAATCGATTAGGATTTAATATTGCACCAAGAGGTGCCAATAGGTTTCATATTTTAGTCAGGTTTATGAGAACCTACACAGCTTGTTCACAACGATCTAAAAACATTGTTTTTTTTTTCAAATTCCTCGTACTCCTATCAAAGGTTTTATTTCGACTTTAGGAACTCGTAAAATGCTGTTTTGAAATGCCGTTTTAGGACTCATTCATATTATCTTATTATGGTCAGATGAACAAACATTTTAAAACCATTTTGCTTGAGGGTTTTAAAACGGCAAATAACATGTCCAAATAGTTTTATAGTAGTCATTGCGAAGATAAATTGGCTTTTTGGCAAAACTGTGATTTGAAATATAAGAAATAATTGAAATGTGGAAAAATAAATGCACAAATTTTAAATGTAATGCAAATGAACTGTAGATCGGAGACCAATTTCGGCATTCTTTTAGATAACCTTATTGAATTCCATAAATTTTCAGGAAATTCAAGATTAATTTATCGAATATATTTGTTTTAATTTTGTTTTTGTTGTAGGGAGCTCGCATAATTTTCGAGGTGCATTAATTTTCGGCTCTTATCGTGCCAATATTCACCATAAAATTAAATGCGCATATAATTTGGAGCATGATACGCTGTAAAAAACTCAATTTCTTTTGGAGATTTTGGTATCAAACAAAATTTTCCGCAACACTAGAACTTTTTTCTTAGATATTATTTACTGCTAAATGAATCAGAAGAGCAGAGAATCGAACAAAGCAGAACAACAAAAACCAACCACGATATCACAGTGAAGTTTGACAGCTGTGGCCATTTGGCCGTATGCTTGTTTTCATGGCAGCCAATAGGTTTTATGAAAGTTCTCAATTGGTCATAACATCTTTCACTAGAACATTTTCAAAATTTTTATGGTCTTATAAAGGTGTTATTAAATTGTTTGCACAATCGTCTATAGAGCGGGCCATTTTGTACAAATTTTGGCTTTAAAGAAGCATAGAAGACGTGTTGGTAGACAAAACAGTTTTGAATGTAGTTTTATCAACAAAGCCGGGAGGAGTGCTATAAGGCTGGAATAAAACTAAAATTGTTCTTCGGTAGATCAAAGAGCAATACAGCCCGAAGCCAAATGTTGTATTTCGACAAGATGGAGCTCCGTGCCACACCTGGAATCGCACTAAGGTTGCAGGAACATCAGCCATCCTGGGCGAAGGACCGCCGATCGTAATCTGCTGGATTACTCAGTGTGGTGCGTCTTGAAGGCTAAGGCCTGTTCTAAACGCCACCCGAATACAGCAAGCCTCAGACAAACATTGACCTGTACATGGAGAGAAATGGATTCAGGCTACATTAGGACCTGCGGGGGTTCCGCAAGCGTGTAGAGGCCGTCACTGCAGCAAGTGGAAACTTGATCGATGATTAACATAGCTTAAGACTCACAGGAACATCCTCCTTTGAATAAATAATATAATTCGAAAGTTTTTGAGATTTTTTTTTTAATTTTGACATTGCTGAATGGTGCAAACATTATCGCGCATACGGTACTGTTGATCGCCAGCATGCGGGGAAAATACAGCATAAAAGCGTGAAAAATCTTAAAATTTCTGTTCAACGATTTCAGCTGGTAGGCATATAGAATTTTTCATAGTATAAAGCCTTGTCGCAAACATTCAATTTATCTTGTTACTTCGTCGCTTCATGCTGGTTAGACATAGTTCCAGAAAAATGAAAGAAATGTCCAACCGAAACATATCCACCTAATCCTAAACAAATTGACTCAGCTGGATATTATGTTCGGGTCAAAGCTGTACAATAAATCTACCAACACCAAAGTTGACCGATGAAAGTATCCATTTGCTTTCACCTCCGAGTTAAACCCATCACAATTACCAACCAGCTGCCTGTCTGCGTTTCTCCTGATAACTCCCATCAACTCCAGAGGTCGTGGCCTATAATGAATAAATTTGACCTTCTCTTCGACTTATCCTTGTAAATATAACAAACGCGACAACATCGCCACTACAGAGAAAAAAAAGGATCTTCCAGCGTTATCTGACCCGCGAACCGAACTTATGAAACTTTGGGAACTGCTACTTACCTCTCATTATATAACCGGTCCGGGGTTTAGCACGATTTCCCTATGTCGCTGCGCGCTTCTTAGTAAAATCACTTTTGTTTTATGTGCCCACTTATTCAAACAACTCTGACAATGTTTTTTTTTTTCGTTTAAAATCTTTTGTCACAATTATTACACCCCACAGCAACTATCCTTCCGGCACGGTTTAATCTTGAAGGGTTGCTGCTAAATTTGGGATACTTTCACCATTTCCCCTCCTCCCGTTACAGCTGTTACTCGTTGCATGAACGGTTAGCGTGGTCCTGGTCGTGTTCGTTTGCCAGGCAGCATCAGTGGGGAACATGGTGTGATCCGGAAATGGGCAAACAGATGACGATGACCGGGCAGAAGATGATACACACATACACCGTTCACAGAATGATGATGACGGAGCAGGGCGGTGGTTGGGCTGATTGTGTTATGCTGCTTGTATTTGCTTCCGGGACGGAAATGTCGTTGCCGGTGCCGTCGTGTTCGTTGTGGGGGGTAAGACGGTGTCGTCGTCTTCGTTGTCTCCGTTATTGCCGTTTGTAGATAGGCGTCTTCCGAACCTGGTAATTAACGGCAGTTTGTCCCGCTTCCGAGAAGAGAATACCATCTGTTCGGTAAGAGAGGCGGGAGAAAAGCAAAATATCCGGATTAGTACATTCATGGTGCTAGTTTAATTATGATTAGAGATAGAGAGATTTTTGTTATGGAAAAATCGATGGTTTTCCTCAGCTAAATGGAATGTATGAATTATAAATTGATTAGGGTATGTGTTCCAATATTAATCTAATGGCTTTTCAATTCATCCTGTTCGAAAACATGATGATGATGGTTCCGCATGATTGTGAAAATAAAAATCATCTATTAGATTATTTATTTAAATGTATTAGATAATTTATTTAAAAAAACAATTCAACGAGTTTTTTGAAAAAACGAAGTATTTCATCTTCTGATGTAAACTTCTTCAAAAACTGTTCATTTGCTTTATAGCGATATAATTGTGAAAAGCTACACAGTTAACCAGCAAGCAGTTCCAAAGCGTCTTTACGGCAGCCTATCAAGCAATTAAGTCACCTTAAATGCAACATAAATGCCACTTTTGTCCCAGTATACGGCTGCTTTACTGCAATGCAATGATAATGCTTCATTAAAGCTATTTTGCATTCGAAATGCTTATTGCATTTAAATAGCATTTGAAATGCAACTTTACAACATTTAAGATGCTGATATAATGCTAATATAATGCTTGGTCGCGCAGTGATGAAAATACCCGACAAGGAATAAAAAAAAAAACGCTAATGCTTATTGGTTACCTGGATCGTTTTATCTTTCGGATTGTAATTTACATCAATATCTGTGATTCTTGCTTCATGATTGACCATATTCCTCAACCAATTTTTTTTTATTGAAACTCACAAATTTTATATGGAAACTCACAATTAGGACATTGCTACGTATTCCGTCACTACTGCACGGATTGAGATAATACAAATTACAATTGGTTTTCTTTTTTATCAATCGTGATCAGGTCGTTAACAACTGTTAAAAAATTCACAGCTGTGAGAACGGGTCAAAAAGTAAAAGTATTTATCTCTCTGCTTGGAAAGAACGTGATATACCTAGCTAAAAGAAAATAACTGCTAGATTCTTAACCTAAATCGTGAACAATCGCCATGCATGCATTTGTGGTTAAGCTGTTTACAAGAAGTACAGCTTCTTTTCGAGTAAATTACTCGGGGCCTGGTGAAGGAACTGAGCAACCAGGAAGGACAGTTTGTGTGCATACTGACATACTGCCGGGACACGTGTGGTTCCGGACCAATTGTAGTACAAGTGACACTGCTTGTACGACAACATCTGGAGATGGTCAATTTTCAAGCCAGAGGTATCGTAGATAACGTTATATGCAGTAGGAGAAACCGTACCTTGACGGACGGACTGCGATACCAGATAGAAATCCGTTCTGAAAATAAACAAAAATTAATCACACGGTTTGACACGAGCGATGATGGGAACAGTTACCGTTCTGGGAGGGTGACCACATCATCAACCACTGTTCCGGGTCTTGGATTCTGTCGGTGATCAAAGAATCGTGTATTGATACGCTTGTTAACAATGAAGAAAGTAAGTAGAACGTCTTGATCGATTCCAGCGGATTTGTAGATCTGGTTTAATTTCTCCACGATCGATTTGACCTCGTGTTCGTACACATAATGCAGTTGACCCTCGCCGACACCATCGCGATAGAAGATGATTCGCTTAGGCAATTCGCCAAATTCCTTGCGATATTCGTTCAGCGCTTTAACGGTGTTGATGGGGAGGTAGTTGGAAATTTCTTCACCGTGCGTGTGCTGGCTTACAGTGGAGAAGAACTTCGGTGTACCCTTGTTGTCGTGATCCAAAGTGGCAACCATGGCTCCGAATGATTTCGATTTATCTTTTCCATCATGACAAACATCGAAACCAATTGTCATGAGACCATTTAGAGGGATCTTTACCTTCCAAGGGACACCGCCGAGTTTACAGTTCATCTGAATAACGACCTTGGTTGCCACAGACATCAGCGTGCGTACGTTGCCACCCTTTGGCGTAATTGTCTTCTGAACCATGACTTGTGTCGGAATAGCGCGATCAACGCAGCATTTCTTCTTAATGGCCGTGTACCGATCCGCTTTGTTATTTGTAACCACACACATCACCAACTGGGGATCTTTGTTTAGTAGATTGTCCAGTGTTCGTACATACGTTCCGGGATTGTCGTCCGGAATAGTAACAACTTCACAATTACTGATTTCGAAACGCATACCACGGGCGGCTTGGATCATGCATCCAAGGAAATCGTTCGCTTCACGTGATGCTCGATTCGGTACGATTAGATACCAACGAGTTAACCGAACTGTGGCAAACATAGGATTATTTCTAAAATGAGCTGTCCAATCTGCCTGTTCACCGGCTTGTACTCCACTGTTGAACAAAAGTAAATTTGAAAATTCAGTCCCAGCCAGTCCTAAACATTAAAAAGTATACTTACTTTGCCGTGGTTGAGAAAAATATCATTTCCTGTGGCAATAAACGACCGGGTAGTTCAATTAGACGACGGTCGAGTTCCATTTGCCAGGTCTTGAAGACTTCCGTACTTTCTGGTGAAGTTTGCAAGCGACGGTTGAATGTTTCCAATCGTTCAATACGCCGGTCGGGATTAAGACGAGTGTGATCAGCCATAGCTCGCATCATTCTGTAAAAAGAGTAAGGCAAATATTTAAGACGGATGATTGTAAAACATTTCATTTGGCCAATTCATACCTGAAATCGGATCGCATTTGATCGGTCAAACCCGTCATCTGACAAAGTTCTGGGACAAGTGCCATCAGTTCGCTTCCTCCAGCACGCAGATCACGTTTCTTTGCTCGGGACAGCAACATAGGCTGATGTGGATCCCGGATGCGTATGTTGTACTTTTGCTTGTAATAATCAATGAATGAAGTCTTGCCAGTCTTCGTATCGAACGTACTTTCCGGAGTCGTCTCGAAGGTAACATCGTGGATTGTGTAGGTTTTATTGTTATAACCGGTCAGAACAACAACACCAAGCACGGCCCGTTTGAATGAATCTTTATAGTTCCGGTCGTGTTTTTGACAATCACGTAGGATATCGTAGCACGTTTGCATACGCATGGTTTTATGCGCGATTTCACAACACACAAGAATGTCTTGTTCGTGCTGGCGAATACTGGTAATGTAACCTGGCCAAAGTTCGATTTGGTACTCACGGATAGCGATTTTAGCAGCTGCGTCGAACAGATTGCGACCCACCAACTGAAGATTCAAACCAGCCATAGCACGACGAAGAACCAAATTCAACACTTGAATACCAGCTTCGTTGGTCATATCGACGGAACCAGTGTGGACGATGCGTAGTTGATAGACATCACCCGTACGTTCATGACGGGACTGCAATGTCAACTGATCGCTACGTAACTTGTTTACCATAAACAACTGAGTTCCATCAAATAGGAATCCACCAAATATTTTCTTATGCTCGTTGACTAATCCCTGCATTAGACGCATGCTGGCACATTGGGGAGAAAAATCCAAACGATACTGGTACAGTGTCCACTCAATATGCTTCAACAGCTTGAAATAGTTACTGTGCAACTGCAAGGCTTGCCCAGTAGTACCATGTTTTGATGGAGCATCCAAGGCTCGAGTACGGAGTGTGTCTCCGAACCCACGACGACGTCGTCGTTCTCCTCCACGTTCGGGGGCGCCAGAACCTCCGTTACCATTTCCGGAACTTGGTCCACCACGACTGCCAGTCGACGAATCACGATGACTCGTTGGTCGGCCTTCTCCTCCCGATCCCCATGCCGGACGGGACTACAAAAAACAGTTACGGTCAGGTCATTGAAGCTAAACTGACATAGATACTAGCTTACCCCTGAAGGACTCCCGCGCCCTTCTCGACCTTCTCGTCCTTCACGCGGCGAATCAGATGCAGTATAACCACGCGCTCGGGAGCGACCCTGAGACTGACGATCGGACATCGTTCTGTAAATTTAAACATTGTAAAAACATTTTTCACATATTGGCGTCCTTTCCGAAGGCTCAGGCATATAACGGTTCATATTGACACATTATGTTAACAGCATTTCAAATTTAGGTACCACCGGTTTCCTCAGGTAAAAACAGAACCGGCTCTCATATTTCGCACACACAAACAAATCAAGTGAGCGCCGATGGAACAAAAAAGAAGAAGAATCCATAATGGAGATTCTACCGGTGGATTGCTCAGCAAACAGCGGCGTCATTTTAGCTAACATTTTCAACACTACGAAAACTACACTGTCGCCATTTTTACATCGTCAAAACACTTTCACTTACCGTGGAACACTTTTGTCGGTATTTTTTCGGATATTTCACTTGTTTTGAGGATGGACGTATCACTTTTCAACACTTTTTATTACCGATAGAAAAATGTGCTCCAAACACTGTTATGGCGAGCACCGGGAGTGTGTGAAAACACGTCCGGCTTGTCTGAACTGCTGGATGAGAATGAGATATGAGAAGCTGAGTGACGAAGATGCCACTGCGCTACGGCGCGTTCACTGTTGATGAGATTGTAGCCTTTTCTGACTATTCGCACCCTCATATGAATTCCTAAGAATGCTGTCATAATGCTTTGTTGGCATATTTGCCTTTCTTTTCCTCCAATGTGAAAATTCTACCCCATTGGTGCGCGCGCTGTGCGCATCCAACGAACTGCATTACTGAGGCACACAGAGAGCTTAGTTGTGTGAGTGACACCACTGTACGACAAAGACAATGTCACAACTACATTCTCAGGGCTCCGTGTACTGCCCGTGCAAATATTGACGTCACAATTTGTGTTTACATTATTTTCGGTTTACTAATCCAAGTGCATTTGATGATCTGGTTACCCGTTATCCTGCATTCATTGGTGCGCGTCACCCTGAATTATGGTGAGATTTTATGAGACGTGATATGAGTGAGATATGATAGATTTACTTGAAATATAAACTGTTTCGATGAATATCTTGCAAGCTATCATGTACTGTACTGAACACAGAGAAGAGTTTGATAGTCAATTTTACCATTCTTGAGGGTTAGGATTACTATGGCGATAGGTATAGTGATTTTGAACCGATTATGATCATGGTCAATATGACCATTAAAACTAGCTAATTCAACATTTACTATAATGTCGGAATAGTCCTTGTAACCATGACCATTGTCAAGAATGCCATGAACGTGGTGAACTCGACCATGACAATGTACACCGGAAGTAATCCACACATATTTATTGGCAAAAATCCATAGAAAATTCCACATAATACTGATGTGTTCACACATAGACAGAACCCTCCGAAAAACACAAATGAAGTTTATGTGACAAATGAAAAGTATGTTTGGTCACACATAGTGGTTATGTGTACACATAGGAAGTATGTGTGGTTACAAATAGCTATCATTTGTAGGATCGCATTGCACAGACAGCCGACATGTCGGACACATAGATATTATCATCGCTTTTTTATCAGTGTATTGTAACTAGTATATGCAATAATCATCTTGACCATGATTTAATTGTCGGAATGGAATTATTCTCCGATTAGTTAACATAAAAATTGTTATTTTTTAAGTTACCCTCAGACAAATGAATGACAAACTTATGATTTTCGTAAGGTACAACTAATGAACGACACTAGTGAATTTCATAGTTCTTTAAAAAAAAAATGTCCGTACAGGGAAAATAATTCTTCAAAACGAAATCAACATACCAAGTTAATACTTGGTATGGCCTCATTTTGCTTTAATTACTTTCTGTCTGTAATTACACACGTCTTCTGATCGAAACAGCCAATTTTTGGGTTGTTCGTGAAAGATATCCTGCCACTATTACACGAGATCCTCCTTTAGCTGATTCATATTCGGAATCGTATGTTCCAGGATCTTCCGTTCAAGATGATCACTCCAATTCTCTATGGGGTTGAGGTCTGATGACTGAGGAGGATGTGGGAGTAGCCATTCCTTAACGAGCTTCGACGAATGTTTTGGCTCATCTTCTTAAACCTAGATTCGTGACCCAATTTCATCGCACTCCAGATACACAAATCTTTTTTTTTAGCATTTCAAGCTTATTGCTTTCATAATTAGCTTATTGCTTGCTCTCAACTTAGTGTTCTAAATGCACTTCCACAGTTATTAATAAAGAGCTTTCGATGCCAAGTACCATTTTTGCATTAGTATGATTGTGTGGCAAGTACAATCATACGCTATGCCTAGGGAGTCGAGAAATTTTCCTTTACGAAAAATGTCTAGACCAGACCGGGAATCGAACCCAGCCACCTCCAGCATGGTGTTGCTTTGTAGCTGCGCCTTTACCGACTGAGCTAAGGGAGGACCCCAAATCGATACATGATGAAGTCAATAAACGTCAAGTTTTCGGTGCAGTTTGCGCTAAAGGCACCCCAAATCATAATAATTCCACCACCGTGCTCTACTGTCGGCCTCAGATTTTTTTTACATCCAATTCAGTGTTAGATTTGCGCCACACTTTAACTAGTCCGTCGAATCCAAAAATATTAAACTTGCTCTCGCCCGTGAATATAACTTTCCTCCAGAACTCTTCTGGCTCGACCACGTACCTTTAGACATATTCCAGCCGCTTTTTAGCAGATATTTTATTTTATTTTATTTAATCATCTTAGCTCATCGGACTTATTGTCTACATGACACAAACTCAAAACTAAAAAATGAGCGTTACAAATACGAGCCAAAAAGTGAGCAGAAGATTCGCCAAATTCAATCAATTCTTCGACAGTCGTAAACGTTCGCATCATTGCTGTTAGTGGTTCGTTGTTACCAAATGCTGTTCGATGGAATCGTGGTTGGAGAAGAGTGCCACTCCGTAAATCTCTCGGTGGCACTCAAATGTTCAGTTGAGAGAGAAGCCGCGAGCAGTCGACCTCTCAATTCAAAAGTATGGCAACAAATACCGCTTGTTCTAAGGTATGCGATTGCAGCAGATTGCAGCAATCTGAATACGGCGGGAGATTTTGAGGATCACGCCATGGTAGATTACGCAATGCCATCCGGATAAACCTGCGCTGTATATGTTCGATCCTCAAGCTCCAAGTTAATTGATAAGGAAGCCAGATCTATGCGGCATTTTCTAGGAACGGTGGTACCAGTGAGCAACAGAGAGCTTTCAGGCAGTACGGGTCAATGAAGTCTCTTGAGATTTTTGACACAAACCCTAGTTGGCGATTAGCCTCAAGATCACAGCAGAGCGGTGGAGGTTAAACGATAATTTATGATCCAGTAGAACACCTAAATCGCTGAACTGGTCGGTACTATGAAGAACGACGCCATTAAAGGTATAGTCGAAAACAATCGGCTGCTTGATGCGGTAATACGACATTACCATACACTATGGAATGCTGATCATAAGTTTATTCCGACGGCATCAATCAGTGAATCGATGCAATAATGGTTGAAGACCCCCCAAAAAACACACCCCATTTTTTCCCCCCTCCCTCAAAAAACCCTCAATTTCCCCACCCAAAAAATACCAAAATTTTTTATTCCCAACCCTCCAATAAATAATACCACAGAGTGTCGGAGTACGATGTTCACCTGTTCACTACAACTACCTTGGTGCGTTATATGCATTTGCCGTACCTATCTATATGAACATTATTAACCACGGGACAAATAAAGTTCGGTTTATTCTATCAGTTCTATCAGTCAGATTGTCAGAACGAGTTCGTTTATCCTTTTAACCGTTTAAATAAAGTAAATGTAAAAGTATTCTCGCGAGTATAGTTTTTTCCTATTTCTGTGCCGAATTCCCTACGCTGTTACGCTGTGTGTTCCCCCAGTCCGCTCAACAGGTTATGGGCCCAGGCAGGAACGGTGCAGAAAAGCCGTGAAGGAAAAACAAAAGACTTTATCAGAAACAACCTAGTGCGCCATTGTTCGCTTGCTCGCGAAAGGCTCGTGGTTCGAGTGAAGAGAAAGAAAAACGGGTGTGTGTTTTGGACAAAACGTCGTCAAAATGAGTGACGCAAAATTTTCCATTCCGAAACTAAGCGGAACGAATTGGCAGACGTGGAGGATCCGTCTCGAAATGTTGCTGTCACGTGAAGACTTGTGGCATGTTATTGCTGAAGATATTCCGGGAGAAGAACAACGGAACGATACGTGGAAAACTGCTGATCGAAAAGCGAAAGCTACTTTAGTGTTGTTGCTGGAGGATAGTCAGTTACCTCTGGTGAAGAACTGTGTGTACGCAAAAGATGCATTTAATGCACTCAAGAGTTACCACCAGAAGACGTCGCGATCCGTTCGAGTATCTCTCCTGAAGAAATTGTGCTCGACCAATCTTCCAGAACACGGTGATTTAGAACAACACCTACTGGATATTGATGGTTTGTTCGATCGATTGAGTGCCGCGGGAACGGAGCTCGATAAAGATACGAGAATTTGCATGCTCCTTCGTAGTTTGCCCCCATCGTTTGACGGGTTGGTGACAGCATTAGACAGTCGGTCCGATGACGACATTTCTCTCGATGCGGTAAAATCGAAGCTGTCAGATGAGTACCACCGACGTCTGGAACGAGATGCTTCCACTGGAAAGGTGGAAAAGGCGATGAAATCTGCTGACAATACACAAAGAAATGACACCCGTGTTTGTCATTTCTGTAAACGGCCAGGACATATTAAGCGTAATTGCCGAAAGTTCTTGTCGTCGAACAAGGAACTTGACAGTGTTTCCCCGAGACAGGGAAGAAGTGACAATTTTAGAGCGAAAGCGGCGCATGGTGATAACAATAGTGTCGCGTTCAGTGCTTGTGATGAAAATTCACGTTCGTGGGTGATCGACAGTGGTGCAAGTGCCCACATGACAAATGATCGATCATTCTTCAAATCACTACGTGAGTTCGATGGCGGTGTGATAACGTTGGCTGACGGCAAGAAGACAGCCATTCGTGGAGAAGGTACTGGTGTACTATTCGGGATCGATGGACAAGGCAAAGTGAAACAAATTGATTTCGGTTGCGTGAAGTTTGTGCCGGGGCTCTCGACAAGTTTGATTTCTGTGGGAAAGTTGGTTGAAAAGAATCATAAGGTGCAGTTCAATGACAAAGGTTGTCATATCGTGGATTCTAGCGGATCGGTAGTGGCAACAGGTGGTCGTTACGGCGGATTGTATAATCTGCGACTTGCGGAGCGATCAATGGTAGCATCTTCGGGACATCATCGAGATGATTGTCAACATCAGTGGCACCGAAAGCTTGGTCATCGTGACTGGGCAGCCATGCAGAGAATCAACAAGGAACAACTTGCTACTGGTATGAGCATTACTGATTGCGGCTTGAGAGTCGTGTGTGAGTGTTGTTTGGAGGGAAAGTCATCACGATTCCCTTTCCCCGAAGTTGTTGAGCGAAAGTCATCCCAGGTTCTCGATATCATCCACACGGATCTCTGTGGACCGATGTCTAATGTTACGCCTAGTGGTAACAGGTATGTTTTGAATCTAGTTGATGATTTCAGTAGATTTACCGTTACTTACCTATTGAGACATAAGTGGGAAGCGGCAGAGTCTATTAAGGCGTACGTGCGATGGGTGGAGAACAACTTTGGACGAAAGCCACGCATCATTCGTTCAGATGGCGGTGGCGAATTTAACAACAGAGAGTTGCGTAAGTTTTATCAAGCCGAGGGTATCCAGCCGCAGTTTAGCACACCATATTCCCCGCAGCAGAATGGCGTGGCCGAGCGGAAAAACAGGAGTCTTTCCGAAATGGCCACATGCCTGCTGATTGACGCTGGACTGGAGAAACGTTTTTGGGGCGAGGCGATACGTACAGCTACGTACCTGCAGAACAGATTACCATCCAGGTCAGTGATGAAGACGCCTTTTGAATTGTGGTGGGGTCGCAAACCGGATCTGGGACATTTACATGTATTCGGCAGTGACGCTTACGTTCACGTGCCGGCTGTCAAGAGAACTAAGCTAGATAGCAAGGCGAGAAGGTTGACCTTTGTGGGCTACTCAACGGAGCACAAGGGTTACAGATTTTTGGACCGCGAAACAGATCAAATCACCATCAGCCGCGATGCAAGATTCATCGAACTAAAGAACGATGATTCCTCGGTGGATGTTCCGATAGTAATTCCGGATTCTAGTGATAGGAAGAAGAAGTATGAAGAAAGTGATGAAAAGAACAAGAAGCAGGAAGAGAAAGAACAACAGGTGAAAAGAGAAGAAGAAATTCAGTTGCTGCCATTCGTGGAGAAGAAGGAAGAAGATGAAGAAAGTTCCGTGAGCAGTAGTGATGCATTCGAGGATGCGGAACAAAGTGAACCTGGCGTTTCTCGTGCGGTTCGGTCGACAAGAAGCATAAGGCCGAAACACTACGATGACTTTGTTGTTGACTTTGCGATGGGTGTTGCAGCGTGCGCCGTGGAAGAACCATCTGATTACAGAGAAGCGATGCAGAATATCGAGTGGCGGAATGCCATGGAGGACGAGTTGGCATCTCATGCCAAGAACGGTACCTGGGACCTCGTACCTTTACCACCAGGTAAGAAAGTGGTAGGATCGAGATGGGTTTTTAAGATTAAACGTGACGAAGCAAATAAAATAACTAAGTTCAAGGCCCGGATCGTTGCTCAAGGGTACACCCAATCATTTGAAGAAGATTTCTACGAAGTATTCGCACCTGTAGTGAGCCATGCAACTTTGCGCACGTTTCTAGTCGTCGCCGCTAAACAGAAGTTAGTTGTGCGACACTTGGACGTTAAAACGGCGTACCTTTATGGTAGCCTGGAGGACGAAATATACATGCGTCAGCCACCGGGGTGTAGAACTAAGAACAAGGAGGAGCTGGTGTGCCGGCTCAAACGGAGCATCTATGGATTACGTCAATCAGCTAGGTGCTGGAACAGAAGATTAAACGATGCCTTGGTCCAACAAGGATTTAAGCAGTCATCAGTAGATCCATGCCTGTACGTTCGGAACAGCAACGGAGTCAAAACTTATCTCTTGGTTTACGTTGATGATTTTCTGATCGGATCAACTAGTGAGGTGGAACTTCGTCGTGTTTCCGAGGACCTGAGCAAGGAATTCGAAATTACCTGCCTAGGAGAGGTGCGACACTTCCTAGGCATGGAAGTACAACGGGAAAACTGTGTCTTCAAAATTAGCCTGTCGAATTATATCGACAAACTCATCGATAAACACGGGATGCGGGATGCAAAATCCGCAAAATCACCAATGGACGTCAGTTACCTGAAGATGAGACAAGAAGAAACCGTTTTTGAAGACGGATCGAAATACCGTAGTCTTGTGGGAGGATTATTGTACTTAGCCGTTAACGCACGCCCGGATATTGCTGCTTGTACGGCTATTCTTGGTAGGAAAGTCAGTGCCCCGTGTGATTCGGATTGGTCCGCTGCGAAGAGGGTACTGAGGTACCTCAAAGGAACGAGAAATTATCAGTTGCGGCTCGGAGAAGATTTGGACCAACCATTATCTGTTTACGCAGACGCTGACTGGGCCGGTGATACGGATAGCAGACGTTCAACGACTGGATTCGTGCTCTCGTTTGGTGGAGGAGTAGTTTCATGGGCGAGTCGTCGACAACAAAACGTTACTCTTTCAAGTATGGAAGCTGAGTACGTAGCACTGAGTGAAGCCTGCCAGGAAACGTTGTGGATGAGGAAGCTGCTTTGCGAATTCGGTGAAGTTCAGGATTCTCCAACGATCATCAAGGAGGATAATCAAGGGTGTTTGGCCTTCGTCAAATCGGAAAGGTCGAGTCGTCGTTCTAAGCACATAGATACGAGGGAGCGATTCGTCCAGGAGCTCTGCGATAGGAAGGAAATCATTCTGGAGTATTGTTCTACAGACGATATGCTCGCGGATCTTCTTACGAAGCCACTAGGACCTGTGAAACTTCGGAAGTTCTGCAGTAAGATTGGGTTCCAAATGAAGATGTGAAAAGGCTGCTCATCGAGGAGGAGTGTCGGAGTACGATGTTCACCTGTTCACTACAACTACCTTGGTGCGTTATATGCATTTGCCGTACCTATCTATATGAACATTATTAACCACGGGACAAATAAAGTTCGGTTTATTCTATCAGTTCTATCAGTCAGATTGTCAGAACGAGTTCGTTTATCCTTTTAACCGTTTAAATAAAGTAAATGTAAAAGTATTCTCGCGAGTATAGTTTTTCCTATTTCTGTGCCGAATTCCCTACGCTGTTACGCTGTGTGTTCCCCCAGTCCGCTCAACATCCTCGGTAACCTTTATCGTGAAGAACATTCCGTACTGTTCGGGGATTAACTTTGATGTTGCCATACTGCGACAGACTGCCAGCAAGTTTAGGATCACTCAACATAGGATTTTGTTTGATTTCCCGCAGAAGTATGCGATGGTGTCGAGTTGTAAGCTTTGATTTCCGACATCTTCCGGGAGTCGTCAGAGAACCACGAGGTTGTGTTCTCGGGTAGCTCTGAAGCACATACTGAACCGACGATCGTGGGTGGTTTACTACGCCAGCAATTTCGGACAAGTTTTAACCGTCATTCTTCAGGTGAATAATTAGTTTACGAATTTCTAGGAAATTCAGCAGCACATCTACCGGGTTCTGAAGCAAGTTTATCCCGATACTGGCGTTTCCTCGAAAGCAATAAGCGTTATGAACAGCTTCCTCAGACAACCAAAATGCACGTATATTGAAAGTTGTTTTCATGATATACAAACATATATGTAGGTAAGTAAACAAATCGTATAGAATGCAAAAATATGCCTTATACGTGCAAAAGTGGAGGCCATATACGTGCAAAGTCCATTGTTTTCTTAAACGAGTTGATTGGACACAGTATGCGATTTAAACATCGTATATAAGTCGAAAATTTGCACTCTTTATGATTTTATTTAAACATTATACGATGAAGACCACGATAACATGCGATTTTAACTCAAAATATAGTTATATACGATACTATCTGAACACAATTATACGACTTGTGGTTGTCTGGGTCGTCAACGACATTTTTGAGCGGATTGAAGGCGAAGCTTCCCGACTGGCTTAAATCAATTGGCGGATGACCCTGACGACAGGGGAAATTTAAACCGCCGTTCAACCGCTGCTGCCAGTTGAGCCAGCCAAAAACGTCGTTTCCGAGCGAACCAAGTAAACCAGTTTCATGACGAAGTGAGGTGGCTGCGATAGATGTTCCCCTGAACCCAAAATGGCCCTTTTCAGGGCCACTAAAATAAGTGGAAAAGAGAGTTGATATGTCTTTGGGAGTGCAGGAGACTGTGCTTAGGGGTGGTCGGTCGCAAAAATATTTTTCTTGTGTCGAAGCACTAATGATTTCGACATTTCCACATTTGGCAGCCTTGAAGAAATCTTATGCAATTGATGGTGAATGAAGCCCGTCTCTGGGGTAAAAGTGTCCCAAATAACTAAGACGTTTAGTGCGTATTGGAGTGCAGTCCAGAATACGAAATTCACGAGCGTTAGATTTCAAACGAAACCAATTCCGGCCACCTTCTGAACTTTATACCCCTTTTTAAAAAGTGATCAAGTGAAGTTTTAGTTTAAATTTTCCTAGTTTTCCAAATATGGAGGCGTTGGGAAACATTTACCAATTAAATTTTGTATCATGAACTATGGAATGAACATACCAGGATCATTCATTTCATATAAAACGAAATAAAACAAAGGAAATGTGTTCTATCGAAGTATTTCTGATAATCATGCATAGGACAAATTGGTCTGAATTTTGATTTTTGTGGGATGCTTTGGGGTAAAACGATAATATAGATTGCACTTTTTAAACCCAAGTCCGAGCTGTGGCGAGTCCCTTGCTTCTTAGTCCTTTATATATGATAAGATGATCTAAAATTGTACCCTGCTAGACAATTTTTTGGCGTTAAGCTCTAACACGGATTAGCTTTTAATACCAACCCTGGGAGTTATTCCGAAAGTCGTTACCTTTGTCACTTGGTGAAGTAAAAAAAAATCCACGTCGAAGTAACATGACTCTCTATTTCATTAGCCCATAAGAGTCACGTAAACGCAAGTAACTTTTCTCACGTGACTAAGTGACAAAAGCTACTTCGACTCTCGGAATAACCCTCCCTGTCCGATGCTCTGCAAAATGCTTCCCTAATAAATTTCGTATGGTTATTTTTCTTAACGTTTTATTAGGGGTATCATCGAAACCATTAAAAAAATGGTTGGAGGATTTGTGATATCGTTCGTTTAAGGTAATTTTTTTATCAGGGTTGCTCGGAATTCAATCCGAAGATAATACCGGTTTTACCTCACCGCCATAAGTGCTTCACCAATGATAGCCTAGGGTGATAAATAAATTTTTATTAATTGCGCTGATAGTGTGACGGCACTGGATAATTCTATATTTCATATTGATAGCTGGTCTTTCACGCAGGCTGCCTACTGCATAGATTTGAAGCCCGATTAAACCCCTTTGTCTTCCGGAAAGAAGACAAGAGATCAAATAATGAGATTCGATTAACAAGCATGGGCTGTAACGGTAAAAATGTTCAATAAAACAATATATTATTCCGGGCAAAACACGTCTTCCATTGCAAAAAATATTTCTCTTTATACACGGTGTTCAATAAGTTCGGATACACTTTCAAAATTTGTTAAAAAAATGAAAACATGTTTTTTTATTTTTTGGATTTATGTTATTGAAAGCTATGTTTACAAGGAACGTTTACAACATTTCTCTTGGAATGACCCCCCTTTGTACTCCTTAACGAGCTTCAAACGTTTCTCGAACGCGTCGCAGGCGGCACGCACGGACTGCATGGGCATTTCGTCCCAGATTTTGAGAATTACCGTCTTGAAATGATCCAAAGTGCTGACCTTGTATTCGTTCAGCTTCGCCATCATATAGGACCAAACAAAAAAGTCGAGAGGATTCAAGTCCGGGGAGCTGGGAGGCCACAAAGTTTTGTCCAGAAAGTCGGTTAAATTGTCCCGACACCAGGCTTGAACCACATTTGCCGTATGGGCTGGTGCACCGTCCTGCTGGAACACGTAGTGCTCATCGCCGTAGAGGCTTCGGAGACTGGGGGCAACAACCTTTTCCAAAACCTCAGTTTTGTAGTACGCCGCGTTGATTTTGACGTTTTTTTCAATAAACACCAAGGGTAGCTTACCACGTTTGCATACTGCCCCCCAAACCATCACCGACGCGGCACTTTGGAACCGAGGGATGTTTATATTGGATTCAGGAATGCTGTCCCTCGATGGCGCCCACACCCGGTCATTTTGCACATTGTGCGGCTGCTGCAGCACGAACAGTTTCTCGTCCGAAAAAACAAACTCCTGACCAGCGTGCCGAGAGAGGATCCTCTTAGCTCGATCCAACCGCTTTTTGCTGGTAGCCCCCCCCCCCTCTTTTTGTACCCCGCCACCCTCCCTTTTGGCTGTTAGTAGTGCTGGTCCGTGGGACCGGAGGGTCCCCTGCCGGTTTTCGGGTTGGGCGGTCTTTTTTGCGCGTCGGTTCCCTCCCGCCCTATCCCCCCCCCGCGGCGTCCCCGCCGCGGCGGGCCGGAGCTCACCCGGTCCTTGGTCGAGGACGTCTCCCGGTATCGCCTGGTGGTCGTGTGTCGACGATGCTCTGACGCCGCCCGGTTCCCCGCCGGAATACCCCCGGGGCCCCCCCGTCCAAAAACCCCTTATTTCCGAATCCCGATACTCTTTCATCGCGCGTAACCAACAAACAACAACTAACAGAATGTCAACACCGCGCACATTCGGTAGCGTATGAATGAAGCTAAAGCTGACACCAATACCAATGCAGAATATGTACATGGCGCATACCTACGCAAAGATGAAAACTTGTATTCGAACTTATTGAACACCGTGTATAAATTGAGAGAGTAGAGTTTTGGAGGAGGAGTTTCCGGTCCGCTTCCTAGCATCTTGCTATGAAGTACCTGGTGGTCACTCACCCACCGATTACCTGTCGATATGCCAAATTTTGGTAAACCGACTGCTTAGAGTTATCTCAAATTGTAATATTCTGCCCACTATATCACAACATATTGCGAGTACTTGAACAGATTGGAGATAACGAAAGCATTGGGTATAGGACCAAGTCTCCTCCGGTTGGTATCAAATAAATGAGCGTAGGGATCAATAGAATCAATATCAGTTACTAATGCTATGATGGGCCACCAATCGGAGGGGTGGCCCAACTTGTCTTATCTCTATTTGCAGGATATTAACAGAAAAGGAGGCATGCCGCCGCTCAGAAAAAAAACGTACTCTAGTGAAAATATTACCTACACAGGCAGAAAAAGCTATCACCAAGTAAAGATTACACAGAAGCACCCGAGAAAGGCCAATATAATTTTTATCGTTCTTTTTTTTTCATTTTATTTACGAGTTTACGGTGATTAGGTCATGCCGGACTATTCGGGGTGCGGTGCAACTGGCGTTCGATGTTCTGTTGCTTGTTGGAGCGGTCCCATGCTTTTGGCGGATAGTGCTAGTTACATACTTTCAGCGTATCGTTAACCAAAACGAACCCTGCTGCTAACCTTTTCCCAACTATCCAACATCCTAGTGATTTCTCGTGGAAGTGCAGAAGATTTCTCGGCTTCCTTCAAAGCGAGTATCACATCAACACGTCCTTCACATTCCCTACTTGACCAGCATCCGGGCACGGCCGGCGCCGGTATTGCTTCATAATGGGTTACCAGTTTTTACACATTGAGGATGTATGTTAGTCCTTAACATCATCTGTTGGTTCTTTGTGTAAATACAGCTGATCTAGCAATAATGGAGTAGCATCCGTGGGCATCAATCATACTCATGCTCACATGTTGGTTTACCGGTTAAATTTTTTTTTTTGGTCCTTCACGTTTTTTCCGACAACCCAAAACCCACCAGGATACTTTTTTTGGTTTTGGCTTTAATCATCAAGGGGGTTACCAATTTGTATTCAACTCTGCAGTTTTGTGTTTTGTTTTTTAGTTGACGTTGCAACTAGGATTCAAATGTTTTATTTTTAGGTTGCAAGCTTGCAAAACAGGCTTTTTTCCCCGTGGGCTTGAAACCCAAAATCCCACCATGGGTTTTAACATTTGTTTTGGTTTTGGCTTTAATCATCAATGTGGTTAACAAATTTGTATTCAAACAAATATGGTATGGCATGTATTAAAAACAGCTACTTCTAAATACTTCCTAGGGATGACCTGGTACTGGTAGTTGTCAACATGTCATTCTGGTAGGGGAAGGTCCATTAATTATGTCACGCAGTAGGGGTGCGCAAAAAACGGGGGGGGGGGTTTCAAAAAGTCATATTTTTGCGTGACGTAATTAATGGACGTTCCCTAGTCATAGTTATGACAGGGTGGCCACACAATCTTAATTTAAAAATTCCCGCATTTTTGCCTTATTTTCCCGACTGGGTAAATAAGTTTATATAAATTGGATTAAAAGATATTTTTGAAGTTTCTGAGGAAATTGTTCAATCGGAAATTCTGACTTGTTTCATTTAGGCAACATGACGGATAGCAGCCGCAAATCGGGCTTCTTGCGTATTACGTAACCTACTTTGGTCTCTCATTTTGCAAACGAGATCTCATTTTGCAAACAAAGATCTCATTTTGCAAACAAAGATCTCTATATAAAAATCATTGATCTTTCAAGTTTCGAGAAGCATAAACATCATTTCATTTTGCAGCGTTTGGTGGGGCAATGAGAGCGCAAGTCAATCCAAAGCCGAGGGTTAGGGAGGGGTAATGGCGAACTGGTCTATGCGGACTACTTGAACGCCATGGGAGGTGATAAGGATTAGGTTGGGGTAAGGGGTTTATGGTGTTTTTTGGATTGAGATAGCCGCGTTGCTACAAAATGACCTGAAATGTATAATTTGTTTGTGATTTGAAACTAGTAGTGACTGTAATATAACTTTTTGATCTTAAGTAAGATGAATGTTTTTGATAGTTTGACAGTTTTGATTTCGCATATACTTATCTTTGTGCTGTCTTTGATTTTTTCGAGGATGCTTCACAGCTACATTTTCTTGAAATTGATATGATCACTTCCTTGTCAAAATCGCATGTAGCCTAGGGCTGAGCAGGTCATTCGCACTTCAATCGATCCATTTCACAGCCGTTCTCGATCATGAAGTCAATAAGAAAAGAAGAGAGAAGAGGGTGTTAGTATTTCATGGTATGCAGGGCGTAGGTGAGAGATAATTGGTGATATTTTCACGACGATATTTTCGTTTCTCTGACTAAGAATTCCGAATTCCTAACCTAACAAAACTTGAACAGCATGAACCAGAAGTAATGATGTTTGAATCAAAAAGGGTTTAAAAAAAAATACTGGAATAAATTTAGACAACATTTTAAATTGTAGCCTACTCTCTAGCTTTGGATCTAGTTACCATCCCCATCCCAAATTTAACAATATTTCAAATCACTGACTAACTAATCTGACACTTGGAAAAGAACAGTTCTATTTCCAATCTATTTTTTTTTTTCTATTTATTAATTGTCTGGTATGGAGGATACATGCTATAAACTACATGGAAAGGTAACGATAAAATAAGAAGAAGGACTAGCAACCCCCATCCAACCCCAACCACCTCCATCGCCTATCCCGACAGACACGCGCGTCCCGTCCACAATGCGCAAATTCAAATTCGGCAGCTCCTTCTTGGAATGACCAATAAGTTCTAAAAAAAATTTCCCAAACGCTATTCCTTTCTCTGTATCTCTTCAAGCAACGTCTTTGAAGACAGCATTGAGCACAGCTGCCCAAATTCTCAATTGTCAATGGAGATTTGCTGAGTAACGTCTTTGAAAAACCACAGTAAAAAGATCGACAGTCGTTGAATTTCTTGATTGCCGATTTATAGGCAAAACTGATACAAACATTAAAGGCTGGTAGAAGATTGCTCACCGTCAATTCGATTTCAATGACCGATTTTGCTGTAGTCCCGTCAAATCGTCTAAAAGAAACGGAGCTATAGGAGATTAGGTCTGGTATTCCTTTTGAAACAACTCGAAACCCTTCCCTGTGAAACAACTGCTGCAGACTTGATGACAAAATTCAGCTTTGGTACCAGCATCTACCGCAGCAGCCACAACAACGAACACTTTTAATTTGAATACCGACGAAAAGCTCCGTTTGAAATTCGGTTGACTTTAAGGTGACTGACACAATAGTTTTCTGTCCACTGCAGTGATAAATATGTGTCTACTATACAAATGGACTGAGACTTGATGTACCACTCACTTTATGGTATTTTAAAAATAACAACAGTGTTACCATCCCAGATTGGCGGAACTCGTGTTGCATATAAAAAGAAAAGATATTGTAAAACACTTGCAAAGACAAGAAAAAAAACTTGCAAAAAACTTACAAACACAATCTTTGCACTAAAATTTACAGTTATGCATACAATAGCGATGCTTCAGTCATAAGGATCACCCAAGGAGTTCCAGTCAAGTAAAATAAAAACAAAAGTAAGTCTTGTGCGTAATCTCACCTGTCTTAGCCGTTTAGACAGATCTTCAAAGCAAACAGAAACAGACTGAACAAAGCCAGCAGAAAATGATCCACATGCCAATATATTTGTCTTAGCCCCTGTTTGAAGGAATTGTGTACGACCTGCCAGCTGCAGCTACCGAATTTGGCTCGCAGACCCCTGATTTCTCCAGTCAATTCTTTGAATACCTGCCAGTTGACAGTCGGGCTATCCATGGAGCACTGAGTTATCTTCTTCAGCAATGCTGGATTTGCACACTGTTTCATTCCGTTACTGGGATCGTTGAACCGAGTAGATGACAAAAACGCTACTCAAATTATCAATTTGAAAAAGGTGTGAGCATGGTTCCTGCTATATGACAAAAAATCCCGATGATTTTGGTTTCCCGCATTTCCCGAGTGTGTGGCCACCCTGCTATGACTATGTTGGGAAAGGGTTCAGTAGACAACCGAGCTGTTAGACAGCTCCAGTTGATCATCCTCATTAAAAAAGTAATTGATATGGCGGTGGAAAAATGGAGTTGCCTGGCCAAACCAGTGTTAAGTTACTAGGTACATTTTAGATTGGCAGAAGCTGAAGAAACTATATTGAAATTTGATGTATTTTTAAACTAAGAGTATAGATATGAAATAAGCCAGCAAATCTGCGGAATTTTTTATTTTAATGCACTTGAAAATATCAATATTTTCTGATGTGTAGACAAACTAATCCACGTAAGCATTCCATTCTCTTTGAATATTTTTTTTTAAACTGTAAGTTACTGCGATTCGCGGAATTCCGAGTTTGGTTTTAAGTCTCGAGACTTGCAATATTCCGAATAACTTAGCCTAGCAACAACATAATGTCTGATCTCGTTCTTGACTGGATTTTAAGTGAAGCCAGCTGGTAAATATGTTAATGATGTGTTGGAGGCGACCCCGGCGTAGTGGTCAACACCCATACCTCTCACGCCAAAGTCACGAGTTCGAATCTCAGACCCCGTACAAGTTACGAAAATACCCAAAAGGTATTTGAGTGACTACGACGGAAGATCAACCAGCCCAGGGCTGAAAATCTCGATAATCAAGGAATTAAAATTATTGTTATTAATGTATTGAGTAAATACATTGATAAATGTTGTGATGGTCCATAGTTTGATCTAGAAATAACTGGGAAAATCTGGCATACCTATAACAACTATTGCCGAACCCAACACTTTTGTCGATCACTTATTAGTTGAACTGTTCATAATAATCGTCACAACACTCACAGATCCTTCCGAATGTTGGCGAACACCGAATTAAATTTGATTTCTCAGCTCAATAAAGAAACACAAACATTCATCTTTCGAACCTTCATTTTCTTCCACTCTTTGCTCCACCGCCTATCCTTATTACAAGAAAAACATTATTTACGCGCATCTCCTTATTCCTCGTCCTGCACAACAGTTGTCTTCTCCGACACGTACAGACCGTCCAAGAACTTACGGATATCCTTGTTTCGGACGGTGGTCGACTGCTGGATGAGAGCGGCGGACAGGGAAACGGCTTCAATGTCGTTACCTTCCAGGATCAGTTCATCCTTTTGTTTGGGCGAGTTTACCACGGTCACTCCTGCCTGCATCTTAACGCGACGGATGTGCTTCTCTCCGAGGAAGTTACGAATTTCCACCAGACTGTTGTTTTCGCTAATGACACAGTTGATGGGGAAATGAGCATGTACGGCTCGCATCTTGTACTGGAATCCCTTGGTAACTCCTGCAATGAGACGTAAAGATTTAATTTAATCTCAGTTTATCACATTTATCAAACTTACCCTTGATCATGTTCTCGATGTGCGAGCAGACAGTGCGGACTGCGGCAATTTCCTTCTTGGCTCCGAACCACTTCTCGACCATCAGCTTCTTCTTGGACACCTTGTAGATATCCATGGCCAAGTGACGGAAGCTCTTGGAGAGCTTTCCGCGAGGCCCATACACCGTCACAACACGGGCATGTACCTTGGCCGAAACGCCTTTCGGGATGGTGACCGTTTGATTTGAGTTGATCGTCCTCATCGTGGTCTAATCTGGAAACAACACAATTCTTTACTGCCAACCACTAACTGTTCGGAGGATCAATAATAATTTGCCGAGAGTGCTTCCACCGGTAGCTAGTTCAAATTATACGGATATTCTCACAACATAACCAAAGATGCTCAGTCGAACTGTTTCGTGTCTTTTGACGGAACAGAAGGAACTATTAAACTGAACGGAACGGTTGTTGACGTTTGGTTTTAGCAAATTTAAACAAGTGCTTCGTACAATTAATTCACAAAATCAATTACCGGTGGAAGCACACAGAACTTCTCTTGGATTTAAAATAGGAAATAGTAAACTACTACGTTATTTTACATAAATAAATCACTTTTATCGCGAATAGCACGACTTACACGCTTGAGAATCAAACCGGAAAAGAACCCGTCAAATCTGGTCAAGGCGAAATGTCATTTTGCGCAGCGGTTCGAAGCGGCGCCGCAATTTCCGCTTTGCAAGGTGTAGGAATGACAATCTGTTCAGGTTTACGAAGCTATTCGAAATGACCGTTGAATACAGTTTATAATAGTTTTCTTTTTGGAGAATTAACCCATGGCAGTCGCTCCTACCCGTTCTCACGCAGACGGCAAATTACCCGGGAATGTGTGGAGTAGGAAGTATTCAATCTAAAAACGCATGCGATTGTTTCGGGTTTGCTCGATTGATGTACAATTTAAAGCTATTTTTACTTCAATTGCTTTAAAATAATTAAAAGTAAAACTGAATAATTTTTACACACCTGCTGCTCTAACCCGTTCCACAAATGAGTTCATAGTTGTTGTAAAACTGATAAATTAATTATTTTTCCCAAACTGTAAAATCTGCTTGACTACCATCTGCGAGAAGAATCTGGATCTAAAAGTTATGAAGTCAGTTAATTGTCCGCATTTTACGAGCACAGCTGACAATCGTGATCGATTGATTTTTAGTCATGTTTGTAAGTGCACAGATTAAAAGAAACAGAAGAAGGTACTTGGTTTCAAAAAAGTGAACAAAATGCACTGATTTTCAACCGCATTTTAGCAAGGGATTCTATGAATGCTTTACTCTGAAATTGTTGTTGTTACAAAAAGGCCGTTTGTTAGTTGCGTGTCCACCACTAATGTGCCATTTTAGTACAAAATAACGACTCAGTATACTATAGCTCATCTGAAATGCTCACGAACGCAAATGGAAAGTTGATCGAAATTTGTTTTGCTTGTCGTCACGGAACTCTTCTGTTAGCAATTTTGATTAGGACTACACGTGAAACTACAATGTTGGACCTCATAGCAACAATAACGTAGAAGGTTCGATTCACAATACAGTCGATTTTTTTATGAGGATTTCGTTCGACTGCCCACTTAGTAATGGAAAAACATCATTTGGGTCTATTTCGGATTTAAACTTACGGATTTTGGAAACAGTGTTCACTCAAGGTCATACTTCTCCTTATGTTTTAAGAAAATATATTAAAAGATTTATTCGTCGCGGTTTCGAAGGAATTCTCCAGCGTTTTCCTTAATACGACCCATCAATTGGCGCACAAAGGTCCTGACGTTTTTATCCTACTAATTTTTCATCCGTTTTGATAACTGTACCTTTTACCTTCAGTTTTCTCTACATTATTGCTCAATAGTTTTCAAAGGGCCTCAACTTGGAACAATTGGATTAAACTTAAACAAGCTGGACCCCGTTGTCATTGTACTATTGTTTTTTTTCAGGCCGTAGTGAAATCTCACAAGATCCGGTCAAAATATCACCAGACCATCATCTCAATGGATGAAGGACAAAATTCGGTTCTGGAGACATTTGGTTTTGTAAACCTCCGAGTTAATCATTTAGTATGTGATGAAAACCTTTGTCTTTTGATCGCAGCTGCAAATTCCTTAATATATTTGCGTGCCAATTTATCCGCAAATTTATATTCATATATTTGCGTGCCAATTTGTCCGCAAATTTGGATCTGACTGACGGAACTATCAACACTTTCTCTTCATATCTTTCATTTCTAGCAAACATTACTGTCCACTCTTGGGGCCTCATGGTGATGAGCGAACATCGCCTTCTACATTATACACGCAGAGAAATATTCTGTAAATTCAAAAGGATTATTCATAAATTCAACCAATTTTGCGGTAGACTCACGGCTTACCTGTATTTTCTTTTGATTTGACCCTTAAGGTTATTCATTTCAACAATAAGTTTTGTTGTTTCTAAAAATGTTTCAAGATAGCCAGTTGTCAATTTAAAATCATAAATTTAGTTAAAAAAAATACATAATTTTTCGAGACATTGCAAATGTTTGATTGCATCGACAAAAACGGTAATTTTGAAACAAAAGTTGCATTATTGTTTCTTCAATATTTTATTATTATTTCAAAAAAATCATTTTTTTTGATAAATAGTAGTTATGTTGTTTTAGTGGTAGAGGTTTTTTAGATTTAAAAAAATGATAAAATTAAAACAAATGTTTAAACATTATTTATTATTGTTATAAAATTACAATATCAATACCAGTTCCGTTCAAAATACTGCTACTTCCGCCACTCATTAAGATCATAAATGAATTTCGTTCTTTCCGCGATAGGTATGGTTGTGGGATTAGGTCTTCCACTTCCTTACACTTTATGAGTTTTAGCGTATCGACCGTGTACTGATTTGCTGAAATAAGCATGATAATACAAATAAAATGTTATGCATACAAAGGCACTTTGAACTTACCCAAAAAAACGTTTATTATAGAAGCCGTCAATCCAAAACTTTCCAATAACTCGATGAACAACAAAGATTCTTCATCGACGCGTTCAACCACTAACTCATCCACGTTAGCCATTGTCAGTAAGATTTTCAGTAGATTGGCTGTGAAGAGAGTGACGCCATGCAAAGCCACTCAAATCGTAAGCAACCGACAATAAGAGTTTTCTGCCAAATTATGATTTACGCATGAAATATTTTTGATCCAGATAAAAATATGGTTGATTCTACAAAAATGGATTGTTGAAGCAATTTTAGTAAAAATTAAATTTGGAATATCAACAATATATTTAGTAGATTCTAACATTAAGATTTTAAATTCTAATAACAGTATAGTTGAAGCAAAAATCACGCGTATTTGTGTCAATAACTTATTTTTATGACACAAATATTATATTTTTGTTGACTTTATTCTTAGATATTGCTGTTTCAAACTACCTCTATTCTTCTGCGTGTAATCGTTATTCCACGTACGGAGAATACAAACATAGTAATTATAGTAAATACATATATTAATAAATAAACGAATCAATTAATAAACGAATCAACATCTAGGTTTATTTATATAAATAATTAAATACACAAATAAATTAAATAATTAATTGATAAATAGATATATAAATCATTAATTGTTGCAAAAACTGAGCTACTTTCAGTTTCCTGCACCCCTCCGTAGTTGCCCAAACCTTGACATTGCTGTCAACGCTCGTTTTTACGGTTGCCAAACTTCGGCCTTTGACTCGGGATGCTGTTTTGCGGTGTAGAAGTGCGAAAAATGTCGGCTTGTTAAGAGAGGAAGCGAGCAGGAAAAAAGTTTATCTATAAAGGAAAATCTTAGTTTTCTGCTGATTTTTCAGGGAAGTCGTTTCGGAAGACGTGTAAAACTCGTATGTTGTAAGAATCCCTGTACGCCATGAGTACTTCGGACAGTACCGATACGACGAGCAGCAGCAGCGCAAGCAGCAATCAGAAGCAGCCCCAAGAGGAAAATCAGGACGAGCTAATCATTAAACAACAAAGGGAAATTGAACAAGAGGTAATAAATGGAAAGTTGCATAAATCATACGGAACGGGGTGTTAATTTTTTTTTTTTAATTTACATTGCAGATTGCCTATACAAATCCATTGGTAAGCGAGTCCCAGGCGATTCATAGTTTGAACTCGGAATATTTAGATGATCCCGTTTACATTGCCAAGGTAAAGGACCTGGCCTCAAAGTACCGGGCGATTAGACGTACGCGTCCAGATGGAAATTGTTTCTTCCGGGCGTTTGCATACGCATATCTGGAGTATTTGGTACGGAATAAGGAAGAATTCAGTAAATTCTACGAATATGCGGCGAAATCCAGAGAAAGACTAACGGAAGCTGGATTTCCGAGATTTACGATTGAAGATTTCTACGAGACGTTTATGGAGGTGATCAACAAAGTTAAACCGGATGGAGACGATACGTCTGGGGCTTTGGCTGAGCTGCATAAACTATTTAACGAGCAAGGTTACTCGGATTACGTAGTTGTTTACTTGCGCCTGATCACTTCGAGTCACCTGCAAGAGCGAGCTGATTTCTACCAAAACTTCATTGATGGAAACTATACCATCCTGGAGTTTTGCCACCAGGAAGTAGAGCCCATGTACAAGGAGTCGGATCATATTCACATAATCGCAATTTGTTCGGCTTTGGATGCGGGTGTTCGCGTAGAATACATGGACCGAGGTGATGGACACCAAGTGATTGCTCATGAATTCCCGGACGGTTGCAAGCCGAATGTGTTTTTGCTTTATCGTCCCGGACATTACGATATTTTGTACCCTAACGAGGTGCAATAAAAATGCTTATGTAGACGAAGATGGAACAGTTCTTTTCAGACTCTTTCAAACAAACACTCTATACTTGGAGATCTTAATCGCTAATGTATCCTCTCATTCAATTAGAGTTTAAATAAAATTAAAAAAAATGCAATGGACACTTTTTTATTGTTGTGGCTCTTTCAACCCTCAAATTCTCCTAGGTAGAGGGTTTTATCGCTTGAACCAGAAACGACGACTGGTTCTGTTGGATGAAAATCTACATCGTTAATGCTTCCGTTGTGTCCGGGTAGTTTGTAGAGGATTCTTCTGGATGTTGTGTCCCAAATGTAGACAAAACGATCTGCGGAACCACTGCTTATTTTTGATCCGTCGGGAGACCAGGCACAACGAAGTAAATTTTTCTCGAAGTTATGCTGATGGCCGTTGAATACCTTTACGCATCTTTCCATTGGTGCATATGGCCTTACATCCCATATTCTCAATGTATTATCCATCGAATTACTCAGAATGTAAGATCCATCCGGTGACAGAGACAATCCCGTTATAGTGTCAGTATGTCCTCTCAACCGATAGATTACGTCCTTTTTACGGATGTCCCAAACTTTGATCTCATTATCGATCCCTCCAGAGATAATCTGTTCGGATGTATCGTTGAAGCAAACTGCCGTAACTTGATAGCCATTGTCAAATGTGTGAATAACATTTTTCTTCCTTGCATCCCAAATCTTGATAGTTGAATCATCCGATCCCGACACGATTAAAGTTGGCCCACGCCGTGCTCCACTACAACTGTTCACGAAATGCGAATGACCCTTCAGTTTGCGAATTCTGGAACAAGTGGGCACATCCCATACAGCGACAATCTTATCCGTACTACATGTGTACAAGTTACCGCCATCTGGCGAAAAGTGAACCTCCATCACTGCTCCCGAGTGGCCGGCCATCATTCCAACATTTTCACATTCACCGTATACGTTCCAGAGGAAAATTTGCCGGTCGAATCCGGTCGACACAAGGTGCTGCCCCTCGGGATGGAATTCGGTTGAAAATATTTCCCCTCCGTGTCCCTCCAGCAACATGATCGGAGCCAGTAGGTTGGATGTTCGTTCCACATTCTGAAAAAAAAGCAAAAGTAAAGTAAACTAACCTAATGTTTTCTTCCATCTCAAGCAAGGTTTGTTTACATTTTGTTCCAGGAGCTGCTTGTCTTTCGCCGTGTAGGCCATAAGGTCCGTACGAGACTTTTTAGTCTGTGGAACGGGAACCAGGGCGTCCGACGGACGCTTTTGCGCAGCGGACAACATTATTTTATTTTGTTATGGATGAGTTTTTAAGGGAATTTAATGCAAACGATTGTATTAATCGAATGATTTCTGAAAACGTCTGCTGCTTTCAATCAAACTATTCAGATTTTGAATGGACTGTCAGCTGCAGGGCTGTAGAAAAGGCGAACAAACGATATAAATATCATCGAAAATGTTATAGCATCCGTGTGCTGTTCTATCCCTTATTGAAAAAAAGAAAAGAAAAAGCTGTCATGTCTTTTCTCTTGTTTCGGTCTGCTACTGCTGGTCCTTTCTTGTCAGAAAACCGTACAAGCCTTCAGTGCACGCGTTCTGTCTATCTTCTGTGAAGAAAACCGTGGAAATTTGCATCACTTATTGCGTTTTGCCGTAGTCTAAGCCGGAAATATTCACTTTGAACAGTAACGATGGTCGTGAAACCAGCAGCAAGAGGCGCAAAGCCCCAGGGGCAGGCCTACAAGGACAAAAGCAAACCGGCTGACATCCGCCAGAGCAACATCAATGCAGCTAAGGGTGAGTGGGTGGTCGATAAAATATTCTGTGAAAATGTTGCAAAATGCGTGTTTTATGGTAAAAAGCCGACTAAAGCCGGGTTATAATAAAAGTCAAAAAGTTGCGAAAGATATACTTTTGACACTTTTTTGATAAATTGATTTCCAAGTTGATGTTGAGGTATGAAAAAAGTCATGCCAAAACAAACGGTACTCTTTGGATGAATTTCCTTCTGGAAGCTTCTTTTCCCCGGAACATTCTATTTGCATCCCAGAACTTCACCCATGCAGAAAGTGAAGAGACTGTTCCGGATCATACCATACTTAGCATGTTGAAAACTTCTTTCAGAGTTTTTTTTTTCAATTACAATAATTTTGTTTTACTCTAACCTCAAAAAAAGATGAGTCAGATGACAAAATTCTATGTCGGCTTACATTGCACTAAGGGCGTGTGGGTAAATATGGTGGTCAAAATATGTTTTCGTAGAGTTTGGTAGTGCTTTAGAGGGTATGGTATTCATCCATGCACCGAGTTTGCAACCGTAGTAATTTTCATAATTTCCAGATTCTTTGTTGACTATTTTAAACATAATTAAACTTTTCGTTGCTTGAAACGATTGTTTTAGAACGTGGGTTGTAGAGTCGCTCTGCATCAACCGTTTGATCAGAGAGGCTAGGTTTAATTAGATATTATCCTCATCGAGAACAAAGAAATACTTTTATATGTCCACCGGTGTGATTTGGGGGAATAGGGGATGCTGCTGAGTTATTTACCTATATTCTCATTTTCGTTCAAACCACATTTATCAGAGGCAAAAAAGGTGTTTTTGAATGGAAACTCGCCTTTCACAATAAGTTTATTGTTTGCAATGCACTTCCGAAGCGATTAATTGAATGCTTTCGATGCCGGGACCTTTTTGGCATTTGTTTGATTGTGTTGGCAAGTACAAATCACACTCTATGCTTAGGAAGATGAGAAATTTTGCTTCATGAAAAATTCCTAGATCAAACCGGAAATCGAAACCAGCAACCTCTATATAAATACGTTCGAATTGTGAAACGAGAATAGGCTCATTATGATTTACAAAACAGCGCCTTTGCAGACAGTACTATTTTTTCAGAAGTGAACGATTGAAAAGATTTTGTAATCATCAAACAAAACAGTTTATCTATAAATTGACGGAATCCCTTCGAGTGTTATACTCCTGCAAAGTTGCTTTTTCAAAAATAATACGTGTACGTCGTCTACAATCTTTTTCAGCGTCTTGTTCTTAGTTATTAAATAATAAATTCTATTGCATCTTGCAGCCGTTTCCGACGCGATTCGCACCAGCCTGGGACCCCGCGGCATGGACAAAATGGTATGCGCTATCAGCTTATCGTTTACACCGTTTACACGTTTTAACCGCAATCATGATATTCTAGATTCAAGCAGGAAATGGAGAGGTAACGATTACCAACGATGGTGCAACCATTTTGAAGCAAATGAACGTCATCCATCCGGCTGCCAAGATGTTGGTTGAACTATCCCGCGCACAGGACGTTGAAGCAGGAGACGGTACCACCTCGGTTGTTGTTGTCGCTGGAGCACTGTTGGAGGCCGTTGAAAAGCTGCTGCAGATGGGAATTCACCCGACTGCGATCTCCGATGCATTCCAGAAGTGTTCGGCAAAGGCTGTGGACATTCTGACTGAAATGTCACGTCCGATCGAACTGACAGATCGTGAATCACTGATCAAGAGTGCTTCTACTTCGCTGAACTCGAAAGTCGTATCTCAGCACAGCAGCCAATTGGCCCCAATCGCTGTCGAAGCTGTACTGAAGGTCACAGAGGCAGGACATGAGAGTGGATGTGACCTCAAGAATGTCAAAATCATTCGCAGTCTGGGAGGAACCATCGATGATACGGAACTGATTGATGGATTGGTTTTCACCCAACGCTCTTGCGGTGTCAACGGACCCAAACGTGTTGAGAAAGCAAAAATCGGTTTAATCCAGTTCTGTATCTCAGCACCCAAAACTGACATGGATCATAGCGTAATTGTTTCGGACTATGCTGCCATGGATCGGGTGCTGAAGGAGGAACGGGCCTACATTTTAAACATCGTGAAGCAGATCAAGAAGGCTGGTTGTAACGTGCTGCTGATTCAGAAATCCATTCTTCGAGATGCTGTTTCGGATTTGGCTATGCATTTCCTGGATAAAATTAAGGTTATGGTAGTAAAGGACGTCGAGCGCGAGGATATCGAGTTTGTCTGTAAAACTTTGAACTGTCGTCCTATTGCTTCGTTGGATCATTTCCTCCCGGAACATCTTGTAAATGCTGATTTGGTTGAGGAAGTTTCGAGTGGATCCAGCAAATTCGTTAAAGTAACCGGAATACAGAACATGGGTCAGACAGTTTCCATTGTTGTTCGTGGCTCGAATAAACTTGTCCTAGAGGAAGCAGAACGTTCTCTGCACGATGCTCTTTGCGTTGTTCGCTGCTTGGTCAAAAAGCGTGCCCTGATTGCAGGAGGCGGTGCTCCGGAAATCGAGATGGCTCTTCAATTGGCCGCTCATGCTCAGACTCTAGAGGGAGTAGATGCTTACTGCTTCCGTGGCTTTGCGAATGCCTTGGAAGTCATTCCATCGACGCTGGCTGAAAATGCAGGCTTGAACCCGATTGCCACAGTCACGGAACTGCGTAATCGTCATGCACAAGGCGAGAAGAACGCTGGCATCAATGTCCGTAAAGGCGCAATCACCGATATCCTGGCAGAAAATGTGGTTCAACCATTGTTGGTGTCCACTTCGTCCATCACGTTAGCTTCGGAGACGGTTCGATCGATTCTTAAGATTGATGACATCATCAATACGATGCAGTAACTCTGCACCTTATTTGTCCTTTGCTTGCTTTACTATACTCTCACTAATTTAAAGTTATCGCCGTCAAAAAACCGATTTGTCATTCACATCGCGCACCAAAACCATAAAATGTTCTTGAAAATGAACCACACGCAAATAAATGAACATTACTTTTGTTTTGTCCTAATGCTAACATGATAACAATAAAAATATCACTCAGTATTGGATTCAATTGCTAAATAAAGAAAGAAATTCCAAATTCGATATGAGGTGTGTGATATAAATTAATTAATTTTACTCCAATAAAACAATATCCTATGTGTTTTTGTTTTTCAATAGGGGAGTAATAAAAGGCTATCCTCCAAAGCGTTAATCCATGCATCGCGTGATCATATTTCTATGCTGATGTCTTATACTTACTTACCTATCAGACCAAAGCCGCGGTGGCCTCTGCTGTATACAGAAGTTGTCTCCATTCTATTCGGTCCATGGCTACACCTCGCCAGCCTCGCAGTTTGCGAAGGGCCCGCGGATCTTATACATTACGCTAAATTAAATAACGAATACCATTCCGTGTCCGCGGATAGTTATTCAATAACCCAGCTTTTCCATGTAATCTAATTATTGGTTCTAAAATTTCAGTTGTCCATCGCAGGATGATGATCACCTGTAAATTTCGTTTAAAAAAAATAGGAGTGATGATATAATAACTGAGGAGGAAATCAACAGTTCAGGAATAAAACATCTGCACAGTGTACGAACACAACCTTATTTCCTCTGAAGAATCAACAACCGCTGAACAACTGAAAATTGTAGGCGATTTCATTTAGCCAAACCATCAACAATCGATTTCTATTTGATGTTTAGTAAGAACTCTGAAATAAACGACCCATGTCAAGACCATAATGCCCTTAGATGAAAATAGGAATTTCTTTGATTCACAAAATTCTCATGTATTTTATACAAAAAAAAGATTTTATTTCTTCGCCATCGGCTCAAATGCATCGGGCATCCGTTCTATCACGTATCGACTCTGTGCCACGTTCATGATGGGCACACCCGGAATCTTTCGGATTCTTCGCTTCAGGTCCTTATCGTTGGTGGCCACTATGTAGCACTTGTGTTGCATCACCCGTTGAACCAGACAGTCATCCGCGTACGTTCCCCGGTGCATGCATTTGATCCGTTCGAAGCGGGGATCCTTCACGATACGAAGCGCCAGTTTGTACTTCTGGCCGAGTTTCTCCAGCTCCCCCACCACGCAATCCGTCACGTAAGGAATACATTTAGCGAACAAACAGTCCATCATCGTTTTTACAATGTCTAGCTTGTTCTTGATGCTGAAGTTGATGAAATTGGTATCGACTAGAATGTGATACGGCGGGCCCAACTGGGTGTTGTATTGGAAGAACATAGCTGAGCTGGCCTGGGGTTTCTCCATTACTTTGAGTTCGGTGTCGTCGGATTTCTTTTTCTTTTTCGGAGCATTCTGATCGGTTGGTTTCAAGCGGCTATCGGAGGTTTTCAACATTCGTTTGAGCTGTGCGGAGCGCTGTCCGTGAAGGCGTTTGAGCTTCAATTTTTTATTGGCCTATAATTGAAGAAAAGTTAGATTTCGAAGCATAACGAAATATTATCAGTATACTTTACCATTTTCAAAATGAAAGAGCGTTTCAATCTGAAATTCTCCTAACACGTTTCCCCAACTACTCTTTTCTGTGTTGACAAAATAGTGATAACTGAAGTCTAAAAAAACATCGAACGCGGTATTGTTGAAACATCGTCATTTTTATGGTGTTGAATGAAACGTCGTACTAGATTGGCCAGTCCGAGCGCATAATTTCACTGGTGGTTTGTTTTTGGTTCACATTTATACCAGCGATGCTGGATAGGCAAGAAAATATATATGAATAATATAATATGAAACTTGCGATTTGAAATTGATTCACTTTTGTATTCTTGCGCTTTCCGATTCTAGAATCCTTGTTTTAGTATTGATTCGCTGAGTTATTTTGACAGAATGTTTGAGCGGTTGTTCGTTGTGGGTTATGTTTTTAGGGATGATTAATTAAGCTTGGAATCGTTGTGCTGGTACCTCCTTAACCCAAAACTATATCAATTTCTATATTTTTATCTATATTCCATTAAATTTTTACACTGCATCAATATTTGAGTATAGTTTTGGTATAAACATTGTAATTTTTGTACAATTAATTTAAATTTTTTACCAACAAGTGGCATCCCGCATACAAGTCAGCTATATCATGACCACATAAACACACGTCGAGCACTCGACACTGAAGAAGTGTGTAAGTCGCTGACGATATAGGCCAATTTTTCAAAGGATTTTCTATAATTTAAAGGAGTTTGTACGCATTTTTGATTTGTGATAGTTTGAAAAAGTGTTTTTCATTTTTTTATTTTTTTAAATTGATCACTTTTTAGTATAAAATATAACTTTTCCTAGATTTCCATTTACGCTCATGAAAGTGTTTTTAATAAAAGTTTTTTTTGAGTGATGCACTTTGTTTTATCATCCTTTTATAACCTTATTGAGAATAATATCGAACCATAGCAAGCAAAAGTTTTAACCATTTTTGATTGAAGTTTTTTGAAACCCGACCAGAAAATCAGTTGGTTGTAAAGAATGTTCATCATATAGCACATTTTTCTAGTAAGAATGTTCACATCTACAGTAAAACAGACATACTGCTTATGGTTCTATCGGTGGCTGGATATTCATGAAGAAAATGGATATAGTTTTTGGCTCAGAAAGTAATGAAGTATCGTTCATTATTACCTTTGTTCAAGGAGTTTCTGCGCCACGTCCGGGATACCGCAGGGTAGCCATCTGGGACCGTTGATATTTCTTTTATACTTCAACGACGTACACTATGTTATCGGAGGGCCCCACTTGTCGTTTGCTGATGACCTGAAAATCTTTATGCGAATCTGTTCAACCGCCAATTGCCATTTACTCCAAGCGCAGGTTGATGCCTTTGCTGATTGGTGTACTCTAAATCGGTTGGTGGGCAACCCGGCCAAGTGCTCAGTGATAACCTTCTCACGTCAGAAACAATCAATTCTGTTCAACTACCATCTTCTCGGTACGACCATCGAACGAACGCAGTGCGTTAAAGACCTAGGTGTTCAGCTGGATTCGAAACTGACGTACACGCAACATTTATCGTATGTTGTTGACAAAGCTTCAAGTACACTCGGTTTTATATTCAAGGTTGCGAAGAACTGCAGCGACATTCACTGCCTAAAATTGCTCTTTTATTCTCTCGTTCGTTCGACACTGGAGTACTGTTCAGCGGTCTGGAGTCCATGCTATGATAATGGCGCCGAGTGAATCGAATCTATTCAACGCCGTTTTCTTCGATTCGCACTTCGTAGACTTCCTTGGAGCGACCCTTTTCGTCTTCCTAGCTACGAAAGTCGGTGTCAGCTGGTCGACATGGAGCCTCTGCAGGTCCGTAGAGATGTCTGTAGAGCTTTAACTGTTGCAGATTTGCTACAAGGAAGAATTGACTGCGGAAGGATCCTTCAACAGATTAGCATCAACGTCCAACCAAGGCCAATGCGTCACAACTCCATGCTCAGGCTTCCTTTTCGCCGCACCAACTATGGGTTGAATAGCGCTATTCACGGGTTGCAGCGAACCTTCAATAGGATGGCGTCCATTTTCGATTTCCATCTGACGCGGAACGCACTTCGTTGGAGATTGTCTACCGTTTTTAGATCAATTGACGCACGTAGTTAAGATAGTGTATAGCTTTAATTATTTTATTTTTACTTATTTATTTTTGTGTCTTGACTTCACTTAAGAGGTTATGTACTCGTTTTTTATTGTAATTTTTTCCTATTTAATATCATTAGGACCTAAACTTGGTCTGTTGATGTATACTTCAAATAAACAAATAAACAAATAAACAAAGTTAATGAATTACCCCAAAACCATAAATCACAACGAGCAATCCCTCATATATTCCATCAAAACAACACAGCGAAACAAAACAAAAACAAAGATTCTAGTACCGAAAAGTGGAAGAATGTATTGTAATGCCTGGGACAGACATACAACGTACAGCGTTGTACGAACTGTCAAATACTTTAATCCAGTACTAAAAAACAGGTACTAGACTAAAGGAGTACAACGCTGTACGCTGTTTGTCTGTCCCAGGCATAATGCCTGGGACAGACACACAACGTACAGCGTTGTCAATATGCAACTAGCGATTTGAAATTAGTCTATGGACTAATTTTAAGAACAGTAGGTCCCGAACAAACACGATTTTTTTCTTGGCTCAGTCAGTACTAGCATAGACTAACTCTAAGACCAGTAGGTCCCGAACAAATACGATTTTTTTTGTCTCAGTCAGTACTAGCACATCGGTCCCAAGCTCGATCCCATGCTTAATAATACACCCCTCATAAGGAACTCACACGAACACACTCTCAAATATTCTGTCAAAATAACGCAGCAAATCAAAACAAAGGCGCAAATATGTATAGTTAGGTCAACAATCAATGTGCAACTAGCGATTTGAAATTGGTTCACTGGTGTAGAACCCCTAGGTCCGAAGTATACCTTGCAGTCTGCACCTTGCAATAATTCTTGCGCTTTTCGGTACCTTCCGGTACTAGTATCTTGGTTGTTGTTTTGATTCACTATGTTATTTTGACACAACATTTGAGAATGTGTTGGTGTGAGCTACATTGTTAGGGGCGAATCATTGAGCTTGGGACCGAGCTTGGGACCGATGTGCTAGTACTGACTGAGCCAAGAAAAATATCGTATTTGTTCGGGACCTACTGGTCTTAGAGTTAGTCTATGGTTAGGTGCTGGCTTCAAGGTGTACTTCGGACCAACGGGTTCTACAACAGTGAACCAATTCCAAATCGATAGTTGCATATTGATTATTGATATTACGGTACAAGTATCTTTGTTTTTGTTTTGATTCGCTATGTTATTTTGACAAAATATTTTAGAGTGTATTGGTGTGAATTATGGTCTTAGGTTTATGGTCTTATTTTTTTTTACTTTTATAATAGCGTGCACAGGCTCATTACAGGGTGCAAGGTGCAAGGTGTACTTGGGACCAAGGGGTTCTAAAACAGTAAACATTTTAAATCGCTAGTTTCCTATTGATTGTTAGTCCAAAGGTCCAATGGTTCAATCGAGATATCGAGAGTTGACTGTATTCTAGTACATCCAAATAAATTTATCTCGTCAATTATAGCACGTGTTGTCAAATCAAAGTCCTATCCCTCGTCAACGCCCTTGAAGTTGTTTATAAAGATGTCAGAATGATGTCATTTTTGCAGACAAAAGGAAAATTTTGCAGAGAACAGGGTAGCTCCCTTTGGTAAAAAAAAGTTATCAGAATATTTTCGCTTTTATCTGGTTACTCTGAAAATAGTGAATCATACTGAGTTCAGCAAAATTTAAGTGATTCGACCGATTAGTCACGGTTAAAATGGACAACATAAACGCACAGCTGGCACATCTTTCGTTAAGGTCGTCGAGTGACCCTCAACAACAGCAACAAGCTCAAGGGCAGAATAAGGCGGATCCTCTTATGGATGATCAGTATCATCCTCTTCCGGACTCTGGCCCAAACGGAGTAATAGTGCCTGGCATGGTTATGATGGGTAAGAAAGGACCAGCTGTACCACCGAAACCGTCCAAAAAACCGGCTCCGTCCACAGTGCCACCACAAGTACCGAAAAGTTCTCATGTTAAACGATATTGTGAACCATCGTATTCCACTTTGCTCCAAGGACAAACAGGCCAAGGTGGTATTGAAGAACATCCTTATACAAATACCACCTTTGGCAAGATGGGGGCGAGAAAGATAACATTAGATAATGCAGTTGAATTACAGCAGCAAAAAGAAGCTCTGGAACACCACAAAAGAATGATGAACGTTAAGATTCAACGAGGACAAGCGGATGGAGCAGTTTACGAAAATACTGCTACTAGATATTACGAGGGAGATGCAACCTACGCAAACGTTCAGGGTGGTCACAAGAATGGAGATGGGTTGATATACAGTAATATCGTCCATAATAATGGTTCGAAACCCTTTACTCAGCGACAAATATCAGACGAGCTTCCTCCACCTCCAGCGCTAGATATGCAGGCTCCGTTGTCATTGAATGAGTTATCGTTGGAAGACAATGAAGATGAATTTCCACCCCCTCCAAGCCCGGTGAGTTCGTCGTATAGCGAACTAAGACGAGCGACCGATCTGCCGCCAATGGGACGCCAGCCACAGCCTACATACAATATGGTTGGTCCAGGGGCGGGTGGACAAACATACAGTAATATTTCACAAAACAACCAGATATATGCAAATAATATGCATCATCAATCTCTTTATGGCACCTATGGAATGAGCTCGCAAGGCTCAACTACGTACGAATCTATCTATGAACCAATCAATCCTCGCCCTACGAGTCAGATGTCCGGGAGATCAAACTACTCCCTCTATACACCGTACGTTAACTCACGTGGAATCAACAGCCCCAACGATAGCCTGATGACCAGTGCTTCCAATCAACATCATCGCAGTCATCCGCCGAAAGAATCTGAAGTTGACACACTTACCGATTTGCTTGTTCAATCTATGGACAATGTGTCTGATCCTGATACGTTTGGCACGTGCGTCAAATGTGGTGACCGCGTTATTGGCGAAAACAACGGATGTACGGCAATGGATCAGATTTATCACATAGCTTGTTTCACTTGCCAACAATGTCAAATCAATCTTCAGGGAAAACCATTCTACGCTTTAGATGGAAATCCTTATTGCGAGGAAGACTACCTCAACACGCTGGAGAAGTGTTCCGTTTGTTTGAAACCTATTCTGGAACGTATTCTTCGGGCTACGGGAAAACCGTACCACCCTCAGTGCTTCACTTGTATCGTTTGTGGAAAGTCTTTGGATGGAATTCCTTTCACAGTTGATGCCACCAATCAGATTCACTGCATTGAAGATTTTCACAAAAAGTTTGCTCCCAGGTGCTGCGTTTGCAACAATCCGATTATGCCGGAACCTGGTCAAGATGAAACGATTCGTGTGGTAGCATTGGATCGTAGTTTCCACATCAATTGCTACAAATGTGAGGACTGCGGTTTGCTGCTGTCATCCGAAGCTGAAGGACGTGGCTGCTATCCCCTGGATGATCACATATACTGTAAGAGCTGTAATGCCAAGAGAGTCCAGGTTCTGACCAGTCACATGACGACGGAACTGTAAGCTAGGAGCGTTGCCTGAGCCAAGGTGTCATCACTGCCATCTTCTAGATGCTAGAAAGGCAGATTAATCCACAAGTAGGGATTTCACGTTCGGGAGGAAATTAGTCAGATTATCCGAATAATACTAAGAGAAGTTTTAGCGCCCTAGGTTTAAATGAAAAGATGATACTAAGTTGTTATCCTTCTGGCTGTTGATTTAGTTGTAAAACGATCGCGGTGGTAGATGATTGCTCAATCGTTACACTCTAAATTCTATCTATTCACGCGTAACATATTGAGCAAATTTTGAATCTAAACTTAAGAAATGTCCAAGATGCATTTTAAAATCTCTTATCATTCCACTTCCAACCAATAATAACTGTCTGTACGAACATTCCAAATCTATTGATGTATATTATAAATAGCTCTAAAAACGAAATGATAAAACTTGCACATTATATTACAATTAATACGATTTTAGCATATTTAAGACACTTACTAGCAATTGCATTTATAACAGTAGACGGAATTATGTGAAAATGCTGTTTACCAATCGAAATAGGAGGTACTACTGTATGGTAACTGTTCATCGCGTTAATAAGCTTTCAAAGACAGAGAAATAATATTATATGTAATTACAAACATGATAATCAATAAAGAGATGTAGAAAAAGGGCTTATTTTTGTTTGCCTTCAACTTTTAGAATCACAAAGAGAATAGGGAAAATATGCAACGGTGATGAGTGCCGAGACGAACGATCTGCTTCCACTGTTGGGCGAATATCGATTCTTTGCCGAAGTCGCATTGGTCAACTATTTGTACAATTTGTTGTCTGAGAAACATATGAGCTTTTCTCATGGGTCTTCGATGACTTCACGAATTAGCTACAAGGGTCTCCCCCAGGGCTCTTGTTTAAGCCCCCTTATTTTTATAATTTTTATGCTAGAGACATCGATAGCTGCCTCATGGAAAATTGCACGCTAAGACAGCTTGCGGATGACGCCGTTGTTTCATTTGTCCAGGGGCGAACAACCTGCTGGGACCGTTGCAGGATACCCTAGACAATTTGTCTACCTGGACCTGTATATCGAATTCTCCCCGGAGAAAACAGAGTTTGTTGTTTTTATCTAGGAAGCGTGATCCAGCACAGATACCGCTTCAACTCATGGGTAAAATAATAACTCAAAGTTTGTCTTATAAATACCTAGGGGTCTGGTTCGATTCTAAATGCACCTGGGGAAAGCACATTAAGTATCTGCATCAGAAATGCCAGCTGCGAATAAACTTCATGCGTACTACCACCGGAACATGGTGGGGAGCCCACCCGGAAGATCTGATAAAGCTGTATCGTACAACGATTCTGTCGGTTCTCGAGTACGGTGGCTTCTGTTTTCAATCCGCCGCGAAGACTCATATTCTGAAGCTGCAGCGAATCCAGTACCGTTGTCTTCGTATCGCCTTAGGCTGCATGAACTCAACTCATACTATGAGTTTGGAGGTATTAGCAGGAGTTCTTCCTTTATCAGATCGTTTTGTGGAGCTATCGTTACGGTTCCTCATCCGCTGTGAGGTGCTAAATCCATTGGTAATTGAACATTTTGAAAAGTTAATCGACCGAAATCCTCAAACTAAGTTCATGACACTGTACCATTGGTACATGACTCTGGAGGTGAGCCCTTCTTCGAATGTTCCTAATGGTGATTACTCCCAAGACTTCTCTAGTTCTACTGTAGTTTTTGATCTAACCATGAAGCAAGAAGCTCCATATACCAGATCCACTCCGTTCGGAGTACATTCCATCGATTTTTGCAAGCAAGTTTGGCCATATCAGAAGTGACAGAAAGTTTTACACCGATGGGTCAAAAACAAATGATTCCACTGGATTTGGTGTTTTTAACGAAACTACATAGCGCCTCCTTCAAACTTCAAAATTCTTGCTCCGTATACATCGCAGAATTGGCGGCTATACACTATGCATTAGAGCGAATTGCCTCTCTTCCCTCTGATCAATTTTTCATTTTTACGAATAGTCTCAGCTCACTGCAGGCTATTCGCTCAATGAGGCCGGCAAGGCACTCTCCGTATTTCGTTAGCGATATACGATCTCTTTTGAGTGCCCTATCAAACAATTCCTACACCATCACCTTGGTTTGGGTCCCTTCTCATTGCGCCGGGTAATGCGAAAGCGGACTCACTTGCCAAGGTGGGCGCTATGGCAGGCGATGTTTATGATCGACAAATTGCCTTCAACGAATTTTTTGCTATTTTCCGTCAACAGGCCTTGATCAGCTGGCAACAAAAATGGGATGCAGGGGATTTGGGCAGATGGTTACATTTCACTCTCCCACAGGTATCGAAAAAATCGTGGTTCAGAGGGTTCGATATTAGCCGGGATTTTATCAAGGTAATGTGTCGTCCAATTGTCCAATCACTACTCGTTAGGCTCTCATTTCTATCGAATAGGTCTCTCAGACACCAATCAATGCGGCTGTGGTGCAGGTTATCAGGACATCAACCACGTTGTCTGGCATTGCCTCGATTACGAAATTGCCAGATCTGATCTTTGCGCATCCCTACGGGCCCGAGGGAAACCAGAGAAGGAAGATATCAGAGACGTGCTGGGTAAGCTGGACTTGGACTATATGGGGCTAATTTACAAGTTCTTGAAACAAATAGATGTATTCGTTTGATCCTCTCTTAGCTGTCGCTTTAACATGTCCACCTCAGCCCCTCCCCCGTAATACCGCTTCTATTGTATCGTTACAGCTTAACGCAATGCAACATCTACGCCAGACCTACAGCATCAATATAGCCTCACCAATCTGCTGTTGAAAGCCAACGTTAAGATTCCTACTTCCCCATTCCTTCCCGAATCATTGTAATCCCTAACCTCGACCAAGCCGCGAGTCTTTCGGCTTTCCAAAACTAACCTAGTATGTAAGTTATTATCGTTATAAAAATGATAAAGAACTCGGCTCCGTTATGTCTATGGCACTTGAGCCTTATAAATAAACAATTAAGTTAAAAAAGTCGCATTGGAAAGGTCCAACGCTCGTTATAAGGGAGACTAGCCACGGTTGGGAACAAGAATGCAGAAACTAGTATTTAGAAATCTCTGATGCTTTTGAAGCTTGTCGTAGCCGCAATATTTCCATTCTTAGAGGAATATCCAAAGCTCGAGTAATGGTGGTAAATGTACATTTTTCGTAAAATCACCCCCTGCTGCGAAATGATGAATATCGCACACTAGTTATCGTGTACTGGTACAGATCAGGCGAACGCGAATGACAGAACAAAATATCGCCTTATTTTTGCCAATAAGTCATGCAGCTCTTGGATCAAATTAGATAGTTAGTTTATAATAATTCAAAGCTTATGATGATGATGATGATGATGTGAACTACCATCTAATGTAGCAAGGCAACTACACTGGACTGTTTTATTTAAACGATTTGATCACGGTTATACCAACAATCAATATGCAACTAGCGATTTGAACATTGGTTCACTGTTGTAGAACCCCTTGGTCCGAAGTGCACCTTGAAGCCAGCACCTAACTATGCATATTTGCGCCTTTGTTTTGATTTGCTGTGTTATTTTGACAGAATATATGAGAGTGTGTTCGTGTGAGTTCATAATTAGGGGTGTATTATTAAGCTTGGGACCGAGCTTGGGACCGATGTGCTAGTACTGACTGAGTCAAGAAAAAAATCGTATTTGTTCGGGACCTACTGGTCTTAGAGTTAGTCTATGGTTATACTGTGGTAAATGTTTCATCGTGTTCCTGTATGAAGGAACCGTTGTGGGCTCGTAAGCAGATACACTTACGCGCAACCCAAAGCTAAAGGGGTCTAGAGAGAATCTGCTTCCAAAAACAAGTTCGCAGAAACCACACCAAAATCGAGCCCCTTCCTCTCCAAATCGCTTCAATCGGGTGCCCTGATGGTCCCTCCCTTCATCCCATGTTTCTGGTTTTGAAGAGCTGACTTTAGTAGCGCATATCGAGACTCACAATGTGTCATATGGCACCGCTCGCGGCCATGGGAAAGGGAAGAGCAGCAGGAACAGCAGAAATGAGAGAAGTATTAGTAATTGGTAACATGCAATACGCATGTGAGATATTCATGGTGATATTCTCGTAACGGCCGTTCAGAATGGTCTGACGGATGCATATGGGAGATCATTCCATCACGAGTTTCCACTCGTTTACTTCATTCCATCACGTTTAGTTATAGAAGATAAGAATCATTTTACTGCGTGCTACACTTGGTAATATCAGGGCAATGATCCCCCATCGCATCTTCAAGTGATCATTACAAGCTGTCCATTTGATTCAGCCACTTTTGAACGATGATGTGGCACATTAAATCAGTCGCGCACACACCCCATTCTGAACCGAAGGGCAGGGTTTATAATAATTCAATACTTTTTACTAAATACACTTTAAGCTCATGCTCTCAAACCAAGCGTGTGACTTACATAGGGCCTGTTCATAAACCACATAGATTCATTTTTGAAAATCTCAGACCCGCCCTCCCCTTCGTAGACTTTCCTCCATACAATTTTTTGAAATTTCGTATGGAGCGTAGACTTTGGTCAAACCCCCTCCCCCCAGAAAAGTCTACGGGTTTATGAATAGCCCTTACTTACCCTCGTGCATAGCCCAACGTAAGAGATTTCCATCCTAGGATGCTGCGCACTTTATCCTTGACCTGGGCACAGGTCAGAATCCTATCGACTTCCTTTATTTCCTTGTTGAGGCTCCGACGCCACTAGCCCCTGAGTCTGCCTCTGCTGCGATGTCATTCTGGGTTCCAATCCAGCGCTTGATTGCAGATTTCGCCATCCTTCAACTGTTAGTGACCGAACCGTGGCGGTGGTTTGTTTTCGAATTTCAGTTGATATCGGTTTCAGTTGACATCGACGATGGATCTCAGCTCAGATCCAGTTGTGTGGCCATCAGACAAGAATTATATACCGCAGGCATCGGTCCATGAAGACCAGCAGCTTTTGAGTGTTCCGCCGCAGAGGAGCGCCATTGCATCAGCGAAATCGGAGTCGGTTTTGTCGATTATTTACGATGAGGAACAGTAGCGGCGATAGTATACAGGTATACATCCTTGCCTCACACCGAGGACTACACGTATAGGGTCGGACAAGGCCCCGTTATCCAGGACTCTGCATGTGAAAGCCTCGTACTGCGCCTGGATGACGTTGACGATTTTACCCAGGACTCCTTTGCGTATCAGGAAGCACCCTCAAATTGAGTCTGTCGAAAGCTTTTCCGTAGTCAATGAATACCAAATAGAGGACTCTTGGAATTCGTTGACCTGGTCTCGGATGATTTGGAGCGTGAAAATATGATCCACACTAGACTTTCCGGCGGCGTCGATCTTCTCCCAGAGAGAACAGACGTTCATCTTCGGTCTGCTACTTGTGTAAAACTTTAAACCGACATTTCAAATGTATGTCGTTATGCTCCTGGTAGGCGGCGCTGCAGTTGTGCGATAAATGTCATTTAAAAGAGCACAGTTTGTTTATCAATAAAAAGCCTAGCACATAACCTGAAAAGTCTTGTTTGTTTTTCTTTGCACTTGCTTCTTATACCGGCTGCCCACATTAACTTTTACACAAGTTTTTCAAGAAAAGGTATATGGACATCAATGCCTGTTCTCTGTGCTTCTTTCTGTATCCGATTCAGGATGACTTTGCACAGAAATTTGAGAACAATACACAATAACATGATGCATCGCCAATTGTCGCACACAGTCAGATCCCCCTTCTTAGGGACCTTTCTATCGCCATGCATTCAGTTGGCTGGAAAAATCGCGGTGTCCCAGATATTGCAGACTAGTTTATGCACCATTTTTGCGGGTAGCATGGGGTCAGCTGCTGATATACGGTCGACGCCGGTAGTCTTATTGGATTTCATGCAGTGATGGGGCCTTGGAATTGACGCGAGTGATGCGCCGCACCCTTGGCGGATCATGCGGAGATGTTGAAAAGTTGAACGTCGTTACTTGAAAAAGTCGTTCGAAGTTTCCAACGTTTCAACGTTTCAACTGAGCAGTGGTTTCGGTTAGTAACTGTCCAAGTCACGTCTTTCACAGGGTTCATCCTTGCTCCACTCATGCGTCGTGAGATATCGTAGAGGAGGCGAATATCGCCAGTTCTTGTGGCTTTCTGCCCTTTGTCTGCCAGAGAGTCTACCCACGCAGCGTTTTACGTCCTTCTCTAGAGCCGAATATCGTTGACGGGACACGTATTTGGATCTGGTTCTCAGCGTTTGACAATGTTTCTTAAGGCCCTTTATGGATAGGCCCTTGGTGAAGACATCAGCAGTTTGGTCCTGGGTCGGAACAGACCTACAGTCAGTCTCAAAATTGAGCGTACATGTGTGATTCATCAAGAAATCTCCAAGTTTTCAGGGTTATAAATGAATAAAAGGAAACAACTTGTACACTTGGTAGAAACAATCTTTTTTTCTTGTATTTAATGCTTGCAAGAAACAAAAACAACAACACATTCATTTGTAATTGGCTAAATAAAGAAAAAATCGCTCATTCGGATGTTTCAAAATTGAGCGTACAGTACATGATTATCATAGAAAATGAGTATAAACAATGTTGGAAATCGTTGAAGTTCGTCTTTTAGTATTTCGTATGACCACCTTTGGCATCCAGAACAGCCTTCAAGCGTCGTGGCATCGATTCCACCAGCTTCCTGGTCACTGTTGCTGGAATACTATTCCAAATCCCCTGACTCGCCAGTTTGAGCTCCTTTTTGTTTCTCGCTTTTGATTTATTGGTGTTCAATCGGTGCTTAACTTCCTACCACAAGTGCTCAGTCGGGGTCAAATCGTGGTGTCGATAAACTCCATAGCACCCACACCACTGGTCGCCATTGAACCCCACATCATGCCTCATCCGTATTTGACATACCCTACTGTATGCTTGACCTCCAACGACGAATTCGGTTCTCTCCAAACCATGTGTCTTCCATCGGATCCAAATAGATTAATTTTCGTCTCGTCGGTAAAAACCACCTTGTTCCAAAACTCCAAAGGCTTGTCAACATGCTCCTTCGCAAAAGCCAGTCGCTTCTTAATATATGCTTTGGAGCAACCCTTCCCCTCAGATTGTGTCTGGGAGCCACACGCCGGATGGTTTGAGCACTGGCGGATCTTCCGATATTGTCAGCGACCACGTTGGCCAATTTCGGAATACTTTTCTCTTGAGCAGCGGTCAAGATTCGTATGTGGCCTCTGCCTATGCGGTTCTTCAAAGTTCCCTCGAATTTCCACTTGTTTACGATTTTCTGCACTGTAGAATGTGTTCTGAAATAGCCGCTATTTCCCGCAACGATTTTCCATGAAGGCACATACTGATCACTTGAGTGCGCGTGGCAATATCGGTTTCTTTCCTGGTGGTCGTCATTTTGATCCAAACACAATAAACTTTCAGACGAAAATAACTAAGATCGCTGCCAATGCATTTGAGAGTTGCACTGCTAGAAAAATGCACTTCAAATTGCCAATATTGTGTTTATAAAACGAATTGGTTTGAAAATAGTAAAGGTTTAAGCTCAATTTTGTAATCATCAAAACATACTTCATTTCTGGAATTTTATTCGATTAAAATTTTGTAGAAATCTTTCTCAATAATTGAAGTCCATGCTTCGCAAGTTGAGCTATTATAAAATTGAACTACAACAGAAATAATATTTTTGTAAAGTATTATCGTATTATCCCCCCAAAACAATCGAAAAGTTCTTCACGTCATGGGTGTACGCTCAATTTTAAGACTGACTCTATGTCACTTCGATGTCTCGCTCTCTCGATTCGCTTCCGAACAAAGTTGTAGCCAATATCAGGACGTTTGAGCCATGTTTGATCCTTTGGCTCCTATATTCAGGTGAATTAATTGGTACCGTACCTCATTTACAATTAAACAATTAAACGATGACAGAAGGTCAATAGCACAGGAAGGGGTTGGTAAATTATTGCAGTAAAATAGACCCCACGGTGCCCCTCTCTTGCCGTGGTGCGGACTGGGGTACGAGTAAGGAATGATCGGATAACCGAATCCCGGTGGGACCTTGGTATGCTGACAGGCAGGGCAGGCTCCTCTCCTCGATGGGTGCAGCCAGGGGCGTCTTCTTTCTTTGTTTTTTCCTCTCTCTCCCCCTTTTTTTCCTTTCTGGTTATCGTTTGTCTGCCCTCCTCCTTTCTTTTTTGTCTGTCCCTTTCTCTTCCCTTCCTTCCTTCTTTCTGCAGCCTATCCGAGCATCTGTTCTCCATGTTAGGGGTGGTTCACAACAGCAACTGTTCTCTGATTATTGTGCTCGTACCAGCGTAGGACTCTAATTAGTGCTGTGCACGATAGTCCTCCGGCGAGAAAGGGGGTTAGTGTTGGCCCTACAAGCTACCCAGGTAACCAATAAGCATTAGCATATGCAGTAAATCAACCCTAAATCTGCATTTCAGATGCTACAAGCATTATATTAGCATTATATCAGCATCTTGAATGCTATCTGTTGTAAAGTTGCATTTCAAATGCTATTTAAATGCTTGTAGCCTGTAATAAGCATTTCGAATGCAAAATTGCATTGATGAAGCATTATCATAGCATTGCAGTACAGCAGCCGTATATTGGGCCAAAAGCGGCATTTATGTTGCATTTAAGGCGACTTAATTGCTTGATAGGCTGCCGTAAAGACGCTTTGGAACTGCTTATTGGTTACCTGGGTAGCCATAAAACTCAGGAGTACAGGAAATACACTATGTTAATACGGACTGGCACAATCGGGATAGACGCAGGTGACGAAAACGGACTAACGATTGGAAATTCCATGTTCCAAAACCATAAAACTCTCTATATTTTGAAAAGTACCCGCATTCTTTCTGACTTAGTGAGGGTCCTCAAGTTCGACATTGTAGCGCTGCAGGATGTTTGGTGGAATGGATCTACGGTACATACGTATAGGGATGGCTATACCATCTACCACAGCTGCGGCAATACACACGAGCTGGGTACAGCTTTGGGCTATTCATAAACCACGTAGACTTTTTTTGGGGGGGGGGGGGGGGACTTGACCAAAGTCTACGTTCCTTACAAAATTTCAAAAAATTGTATTGAGAAAAGTCTACGAGGGGGGAGGGGGTTCTGAGATTTTCAAAAATGAGTCTACGTGGTTTATGAACCGGCCCTTTCGTGATGGTCGAAATGCAAAAAACGCGTGTTTGGGTGGTGGCCATTCAACCCGCGAACAATTTGACAATACTAGTACATTGTCACTGAATGATGATGATGGTTATGATGATTATGTAATACTACCATCTATTGTAGCAAGGTAACTTTCAATGGCAGTGGAATAATCTGAAACACGATTTGATCAGGATTCTATTATTGTTTGTGATCATCAAGCTCCTGTATGAAGGGCCAAAAACGTTAGGGCGGGCCCGTACGCAGAGACACTTACGTGAAACCCGCGAATATATGGAAGAGAATCTCCCTCCAAAAGCAAGTTCACACTCACAGCACTAGAATCGAGCCCTCGTTTGACAGAATAAACCCAAAAGATGGGGTCGTAGAGCCCGCACTCGTTCCGCGAAATGTTAACAATAGGGACGAGACAGTCCCATGCTCCCTATCCAAATCGTTTTACTTGGGTGCACTGATGGTCCCTCGCTTCCCCCGTTATGTTATTTAATATTTAATATAATTTGTACACAACAAATTAAGATATCATCAACAATCAATATGAAACTAGCGATTTGAAATATGTTTTTAGATAGCCGTAGGAACGCTAAGAGAAAGTCGACGAAGAGAGTCTCCCAATGTTACTTAGGACCTAATGCATTGTTCAGCATGATTTATCAAGTAGACGCGACACGTGACCAACTCAAAACAATCCTGCTATTTACCATCAATCTTTGCATGAGTCGAGTTTTTCAATCTGCTGTTGTAAGGTGCGCGAAGTCCTAGCTGATAGAAAGTAGATTGATGATGATTTTTCAAATCTTCTGGAAAAAGATGGATAGATAGAAAAGTGAATTTATTTAGTTCAAGAGATGAACAGAATGTTGCAAATTAAATTGTAATTTTCATTACTTCGGGCGGTCAACAATATTGGTTAACATACATACCACTCACGCCATAGTCATGAGTTCAAATCTCACCCAAGAGAAGTGACAAATGACCTAAGAGAGCAAAAGTGACTGTTGTTGTGTGAGCCAAGGGTAAATATTTTCCTCCACAATCGTCTTCTTCTCTTTCTTCTACCAGAATACAAAATAACATCCGATTGTGACATGTTTCAGCAAATTACAAATATTTGTCCAATGTTTTTCATTCCAATAATACCCACGTGTGCTCACCGGTCAAACAAAACCTTGTTTCTTGCTTCCTCAAACACAAGACTACCACAAATGTTAAACCTCTTAAAAATTTCCCCAATACTCACCCTTAAATAAATAAAACAAGAAAAGCTGGAATCTTGTCTAGCTCCACAATTTAGATTTTTTGTTATTTCCAAGAACGAGCGGCTTCTGCTGTCCGGGTCCCGAGAGAATTTAAAAAGAAACATTGGCCCACAGATGCTTTTACACACCAAATCAACCAACAACCAATACTTCCCCTCCATCCCCTCCCTGGAAAACCTTCAATGCTTTCACTTTTCGTTATCATCGGACACAGAAAAGAAGCCTTTTTTCCATCTATTTATCTTGTCCAGCGGATGCCATCCCCCACCTGCCCATTTCTTGTATCCCTCGTGAATCAGCACCCTCTCTCATGTAAAAAGCCAACAGACAGTGACCAAACCTAACCAAAGAGGATTGTAAACACGAGAAATATGACAGACCCACATCCACCGGTTTCTTCTCAATGCTGAAAGCTGATCCTTTTGCTTATATTTATTGTTGTACAGGCCAAGATGCGGAACACAGAACCAAGGAAAACCTGGCTTTTCCACGTCCCCACGATTGAAGATTCATGGAAAGTAGTCTTCCTAAAGGCACTCTCATCCTTGGAAGAGGGATAATGCTTTCAATCTTATTTATTTCCTGCTGCTCAGTAGAAAAAAAATCCCATTTCGACCTTTGGACGTTGTCGATTTAGGTTGGGAATTGTCCAAGACTCGGTGGACCAACAAGACAGTGGACACTCGGTGCGTGGGAGGAGGGAATGAATAAAAAACAGATGATGAAAATATATTCATCCCTTGAGATGGTGTTAAAAAACAGAAGGATGCTCACTCACGCACAGTAGGCCGGGATTTGCTGGCAAGGAAGGCGAGAAAGTGCGGAGCAATTTTTATGCCATTTGAATCCGAACATTTCCCTCTCGGTTGTGTCCAATCAGGACGTGAGTGGACTTCGGGACATGGCAAATGTTTTAAGAGATTATTGGATTAGCATGCGATATGGGCATGTAAAAAAAAACAAGAAGAGCCAATAGGTTTGAACACTTGCATTTGAATGTATTTGTTTTGTTCGGATTATCGATCAACGATTGATGGAATTGAAAGAGTTTTGTTCATAACTTAATACAATCTATGCTACGTGGTATAGTGTATCTTGGTATAATTTGGATGGATACTCATGTCAAACGGGATATTCCAAGTAATATAAGTTGTAATGTGAGTAGGTTATAAAATTAAATATTTAGTTAACAATAACATATATTATACGTGAAAAAATCATTCTTGGCAAAAAATGTGAAAAGTATTTCGTGTAAACTTAAGTCTGAGGAGTTTATTGTTCCATGATTAGTATGTTGAATAGTACGTTTGGTTCAAAGACATTTCGTTATTTGTTATTTCTATTAATAAGTGCAGAGCTTGATTAATTACCGTGTGGTTTATTAGATGTTTAGTTTCGGAATGCTTGCCAATGAAGCCAAGATTGCTATGATGGAATTTTAACGATTGCTTGAATTGCTTGAGGCTGCTTCGATACCATTCCCTCTCAATCCAGTCATTAAGGACAGTCCTAAATTCCGTCGTAATTCTTGAAATCTTCCAGAATCCAAAGACTTGGCGACTATATCAGCTAATTGGTCTTGAGTACTAACTGCCCCCAGTTGGATTCGTCCCCTTCAGCGATATGGTCCCTGATGAAATGATGTTTAACATCAATATGTTTGCTTCGTTTCGTCTCCAAGTTGCTTGCCATGCCTATACAGCCTCGGTTGTCTTCTAAAATTATTACAGGTGTTTTGGAATCCTTCACCTGCATGTCCTCCAGAATTCCAGCCAGCCAAAGGGCTTCAGCAGTAGCAGCACTCAAAGCGATGTACTCGGATTCACTTGAAGAAATGGCCACGGTAGTTTGTTTTTTACTACACCATGACACTGTGGATCAAAAACCTTAAAGATGTATCCGGACAAAGACTTCCGATCCTCGTTGTCAGCCGCCCAGTCAGCATCAGTAAATCAAACAAGCGGCGGAGCATCGTCAGTATGGCGTTCGCACTTCCTTTTAGGTAACGGACGACTCTCTTTAAACATTGTCAGTGAGCTTCCGTTGGATTTTGTCGATATCGGCCCAGGTACCCTATTGAAAAACAGATGTCCGGGCGAACGCTCAGCATTATACACATTAAGCTGCCTAACAGTTCTCCATAGGGTTCTCTTGTAGGTGTCCCCTCTCGTGGTAGTTTCAGTCCTTTTTCCATAGGCGACTTTGCGGGATTACATGAAACCAATCCGAAATTGTTCAGAACCTTTTCCACGTGCGCCTGCTGTGAAAGCTGAAGAATTCCAGCTTGCCGGTCGTACGCGATCTTCATTCCCAGGAAATGATGTGCGTCTCCACAATCGGTCATGCAGAAAACAGTTGATAGTTCCTTCTTTAAACAAACGATGGATTCCAATTTCCTACCCACGATTAGTAGATCATCGACATACAGCACGATGTAGAGCTCATCATCTTCATCGCTTCGGACATACAGGCAGTAATCATGACGAGATCGCCGGAAACCCAGCTTGATTAATTCGGTGTTGAATTTCTCATTCCAGCAACGCGGTGATTGCTTCAGCCCATATAGGGATTTCATCAGCTTACACATCATATTCGGTGGAGCCTGGACGCCTTCCGGGATTTCCATGTATTTATCCTCCTTGAAATCTCCATGTAGGAACGCGGTTTTAACGTCCATCTGGTGAAAATGGAACTGCTTATTGACGCCTACAGCTAGCACGGTCCTGATGGTAGACAGCTTCGCAACTGGTGCATAAATCTCTTCGAAATCCACGCCGTGACGTTGCAGGTAGCCCTTTGCTACCAACCGGGCTTTATAACGGGAAGTATGACCATCTTCAGATTCCTTCACGCGGAATACCCACTTGAATTTAAGGGGCTTCACACCCCGCTGGCAGGACGTCAGCTCCCACACACCGTTTGCCTTCATGGACCTAAGTTCGTCATTGATAGCTTCCAACCAATTGGCTCGATCATCCCGTCTCTCTATGTCGCTGTAGCACTGAGGGGGTATCTGTGAAATACGATCCACCAGAAGTTGTTCCGTAACCAGTGAAAAAATTCAACAACTTACCGGGGAGCCTGCGCTCCCGTTCGCTGCGCCTCAACGACGGCTGTCCATCGGACTCGAGTTGTACTATTTGCGAAGGGAGCGCCCCGGTTTGATCCATCTCGAAAACGTCCCTGCCATTAGTAAGCAGTGTACCCGCTTGTAGCAGAGATTCGTCATCAGCTTCGTGTCTTCACGAAATATTTGACGTTCTTCGGTCAACGAATCTGAATCTTGAATCTTTTTTCTTCATACTCATACTGTACGAATAGTGGAACCTTTTCATGCTCTTCCCCGACTCTTTTCATAAGGAAAACTGGTTTCATGAAACTTAATATCTCAAGTACTTATGATTCGTCTGTACTTCCGGTCCCACAAACGATAGTTTTTTTTTTTTTTTTCTCTGCTTTATTTGACGTTGGCTTATTTTCCTCACATGGTGACAATCACCGACGCCAGGGAGACGACTCCACCACCTGGACCCTACCCACCGACTCAGCGAATATGAACCGTAACCAACGGCTGTACTTCCCATCCGAAGGAAGACGTGACCAGATTTTTTCGCCTCAGAAAAACCACCGACGTCGACTGGGACTGAAAGCACAAACGATAGTCGTTTGGAGCATATCCAACCATGACGACTTCGATACTCTTAGCATCCAACTTTTGTCTATGCTGGCAAGGGATCCATGCAAACGCTTTGCAACCAAAAACACGGAGTTTTTCCAGACTTGGCCTCTCGCTGTACCAACACTCAACCGGCGTTAGTTTTCTCGACAGGGCGGCGGTAGGACTTCTGTTTATCAGATAAACTGCTGTAAGGACAGCTTCCGACCACATTGTTTTGGGAACATGCGAATCGATCAGCATAGTGCACCTTCTCAACTACGGTTCGGTTGAACCTTTCCGCGACGCTGTTTTGTTGAGGCGTATATGTAACAGTCGGTTCGACCTGAATCCCTTTCTGCGAATAAAACTGCTTCTGGTTGTTGGAAAGATACTCACGGCCTTGATCAATTGTCAGTTTGGATATCGTCATATTGAACTTCGCCGTCACCATCGCCTCGTACTCACGGAATCGAGCGAACACCTCAGACTTTCTCATCATCAGGAACAGCATAAGCGGAAGTGGGTGCGATCGTCTACGAAGGAAACGAAATATTTTGATCCGTCCCACGCAGTTGGTTCGATCGGCCCACAGACGTCGGAATGGATTCTTTCAAGTGGTCCTAAGGATATTGGACGGGTTCCGCTAAACGGTTCACGGCAAAGTTTCCCTTGTAAGCACGCGTCGCAGAACGCCAACTTGTCTGACTTGAAATCAGCGCCATCAACAAGGTTGTTACTTACGATCGCTTTCATTCCTTGTTGACTGAGATGCCCGAGCCTCCGGTGCCACAAACTAGTCGCTTCAGCTTGACACAGATTTGCAGAAGGCACTGCAATGTCGACCTCAATCTCGTACAAGTTACCTCTCAAATTCGCAGTAGCAATGACTTCGTCGTCCTTTTTCAGAATCGCCACGGAATCGCAGAAGATTACGACAACTCCACTCTTTACCAGTTTGTTAACTGACATCAGATTGTCTCGTAGTTCAGGAACGTAGAGCACATCCTTCATATGCATTGGCGTATTTTTGTTGCTGCATCCGACGATGGTTGCAATAAACTTGGACACCAGTATTTCTCCGTCTTTGGCTACTTGAATCCCGATGGAAGTTGCTCTAGCTTATGAGATCTCGAAAAATACTTTCGCTAGTATTCACGAGATGGTCGCTTGAACCCGAATCGAGCTTGAATACTACCTTTCCGCTTCTTGATTTTTTAGTCTTCTGACTTGCGACAAAACTCACCGCTCTCCGTTGGTCTTGTTGATCCGCCGAATTAGCTTCACCGCCCTTCTCTCGACAGTCCTTCTTCATAGAACCTCGTTTTCCACACTTGAGACACTTGCCTTGAAACTTCATGGGCTTCCAATTCTTGTTTCCAGAAAAACGCCGCCAATTTCACCCCCACCCGAGTCCTTGTGACGTTCGGTTCGTTTCAGGTCTTCCGCCACATAAGCGTTGCTTCACTACTTCCAAATTCAGTTCTTCCTCTGGAATGCGGGTCCAACGGGTCGTACGTGTCCGGTAGGGTTTGAAACAGCGAAATGACCAGGTCAGCTTCGTCGATCATCGCCCCAGAGGTCTTCGATTGCTGGATCACCTCTTCAAAAACCAACAAATGCGCATCGCATCGTATCACCGTCCCGCAGCTTCAGACGATTAAGCTGCTTCCTAACCAGGTTCTGAGTGCTGATCGATCGCTTTGCAAAGGTATTTTCAAGCGCCATCCACATTTCTTTACCCGTTTCCTTCTCACAGACGATCGCCAGGCATTCATTAGCAAGAAAACTGACGATGTAAGATTTGGCCTTTCGATCAGATTCCAAAAACTTCATCTTCTCAGCAGCAGCTTCCGGTGCATC
>JAHHFK020002486.1:0-41597 GCA_024533555.2 Aedes koreicus | reverse complement strand
AAAAAACAGCAGTAGAAACTACCATTTCGAGGGTTAAATTAAGCGCAAACACCAACAATTTTCACCTGACTATAAATGCGTTTGATTTTACCATGCTTGCGATTAGATCGGCCATGGTGCAGTTGATATCAATATGAGATCTGTCAAATACACCACAAATGTTGAAGGTTTTACCATAAACGTAGTAAATTCGACTGAAATTTCATGGTAGTTTTAAAGATAGGCATAGTCGTGTAAAATGGTAGTTTTTACTACAAGATTTTTTTCTGTGTAGCAACCTTGTGCACATTGTCCTACCCCCAGAAGAGGAATACCCCTCACATTTTATTTGCGTGCATGATGAACTGTCACTTTGACGAGTCAGCGTTCGTGCACATCGGCTAACGTCCGTCGCAGCGTATTTTCATTCTCGAGCTGACTTTCACAGAGTAAACTTTTAATACATTTCCCCATACTAAAAAAACGTATTTTGAAAAACCGCCTCCGAACGTCACAAAGAAGACCACAGAATTTTCAGAAGTGAGATAAACTTGTATTTGCTACGATCGGCGCGAAATCGTAGAAATCTCCTGGCAATGGCGCAAGTGGAAGAAATCGAGACTCGATAGGAAAACCACGGATTCCAACACGTTAGCCGGAATCCATCAGCGGGAAGTTCTGTCAAGCGAAATCGGCGTGAACTCCATCGAAAACGGGTGGCATAGCACTATACCCAGCGTCTGGAGGCAACAGCGAATCAGCCGAAGGAAAGGCAAGCGACATCATGCCTAAAAAGCAAGCGCGGCTCTCGAGCAGGACAAAACCGAAGTGAAACAGGAGGACGAACAGGAAGCGAAGAATGAAGCCGGCGAACGAAGGGAACGATTCATCCATACGGAGGAATTGAAACAGTTGATTACAGTTTTCAGAGAGGGCAGAAGTGCTACGGAATGGATTCAAGCCAACTAGTCAGCCTTGCTCTGTGCTAGGTGCTGACTAGCGTGAGCGGCTCATCAATGGTTGTTGGGAGCCCGCCAGTTGATGTCAAGTTGGCAAGATTTCAAGCAGATGATTTTGCTGACTTTCCCGGACCTTGAGGATGACGCAGATGTGCTTCGGAAGATGTCGAGGTGCGTCAAGGACTCGAAGGAATCATACGACAACTACGTTTTCCGAATGAATGCGCTGGAGCAGAAAGGCAAGCTTACCAACGTTGCGATCACCAAGTACACGATCAGTGGGCTTTCGTACGATGTGCTCTATCCAAGCATCGCGTCTCGTCAATACGACAGCATCTACGACCGGTTGAATCAGATCCGGTACTGTGAATCGGCTCAAGAGCTGAAGAGCACCAGCCAGAAATCAACGTCAGCAGTGCATAATTCGACACCGAGGAAACCGCAAGAGGAAAGCCGATCATCGAGCCAAGCGATCCCGAGCAAGCGAAGCGATAAATGTATCAACTGCCACGGAACGGAACATATTTCGATCAATTGTCCACAACCTCAACGTCGACCGAGATGCAGTTTGTGTAGGAAGGTTGGACACGAAGAGCAGAACTGTTTCAAGCGGAATCAGAGCGAACGTCAACAAGCGACTGAATCGGCAAGCCAGTCACCCGAAGCCAGCGGACGACGACGAGCAGAAGGATTCGAAACAAACCACCGATAACAATTTCCTAGAGGTGGATCCAAGTTCAATGGTGGCGTGTGACGTCATCATGGGTGGACGGTTGAAGACGGTGATGGCGTTGGCTGACTCCGGTTGTCCGGTGAGTTTGATCAAACAATATTGTGTTTCTGATCGCATTGAGCTTAGTAGGACCAGCGATAGGGACCTAAAGGGTGTTCCGATCAAAATTTGGTCAAACAGTAATGTGTGTGAGTCGATCAAAGTTTTTATTTATAAGTCAAATTCTTCGTCCTTTTCAAGTTCAGTTAATACAGAATACAGGAGAAATATTCAGCTATGCGTCCTTTTTACCGAATGCGAATTGCCGGGTCTTTCGTTTAACACCTGCCATAAGATTTTGTACAGTCTCCTTGTCCACTTTATTCGCCGCAGAACGCCAGTTTGCCTTGAACTGTTTTCGCTCACAACAGCTTTTTGAGTCTTCTTAAGGTTCCGCTTGACGATGGCCCAATATTGTTCGATTGGGTGGAGCATTGGCGTGTTGGGATGGTTCTTGTCCTTGGGCACCACTTGAACGTTGTTGGCAGCATACCACTCCATGGCCTTTTTTCCGTAATGGCAAGATGCCAAATCCTTCCAAAATAGAACGGAACAATTTTGTCGCTTCAGGAAAGGCAGTAGACGTTTTTGTAGGCACTCGTTCAGATAAATTTCCTGGTTGACGGTTCCGGTCGCAATGTAAACATTGCTCTACAAGCCACAGGTACAGATGGCCTGCCACACCCGATATTTCTTCGCGAACGTTGACAGTTTAATGTGCTTGAAAATATCTGCCACCTTTCCCCGTCCGGTTGCCGTTTAAAATTCCTGTCCAGAAAGCTGCTTAAAGTCTGCCTAGACGTAAGTTTCATCGTCCTGTACCACGCAATCAAACTTCGTCAGCATCGAAACCGGTAATTGCCCGATTAGCCGGTCTTGCATGGCTCCGTCTACCATACCATAACCGGGCGGACTGTGGCGGGTGGACAAAGCCCTGTCCGAACCACTCGCTGAAAGCTCGTGTCGAAAACTAAAATCATTTCGGTTCAGTTCGCGTGCTATATGTATACTAGCGTTGATAGCTTAGCTCTGAATGAAGAGAGGCACGAAAATATAGTACGAAGCAAAATTCTAAAGAGGGGACGGGCCTCAGTTATAAAATCAGACACCGGCAACAAAGCAAAATAATTTTGCAGCTGAGGGGTTGCTGTTTCTGTATTCATCTTGGAATGAAGCTAAATGAAATAAAAAGAAGAAGACAATTTGAACTATTTGTTACCCGTTTTTGAAGACCCGGATAGAGAAAATCATATTTTCGACCTATTCATACGGAGATTTGTATGGGGGCAAAAGTAGGCCATTTTTAAGTAAAAAATTAAACTACTTATACTAACAGTACTTAATTGTGAGTTTAATGCAAAAATTTTGAATGTTTTTCTGATCAAACGGTGTATGAATGAAGTCATTGTGTTCAGTTGAACCAGAGTTATTAGCGTTCAAAAACCTTTCACTTTAGCGTAACGCTCTCATTTTTCATAATTTTGAAATGACACCCGGTATAGAAAAGAGAAACCTAGTCCCACGTTAAAAAAAAACGTGTTTTGAAACCCGTCTCGGAACGTTGCGGAGAAGACCACAATACTGAAATTCTTCTGAAGTCGGCAGGAGATCTGTGAGGTCTGCATGCGCATCTTCTGTCTGATCTAAGTAAGTCCATGTATATACTGATACTTTTCTTCCAGGAAAAGTATTTTTTATTTCAACAACGATGCATCTATTTCTTTAAACAAGAAAAAGTACTAGTACACGACACTGAAGAAGTCTGCACATTGTAGAAGAAATACGCATATCTGTCAGGATAAGCAACAAAGCTAGCTGGAATTGAATGGAAATTACTAATCCTCTCATTTTCTCGTTACAGGTATTCCACTAAAAAGCTCGCACTCACCAGGATTCATAATATCTGACTTGAATTCAAAATCGATATTTTTACACTTTACATATTTCAAAAGACGAATGGAAATTAAACTAACACTAAAGCTTCTTCGACAATATGTATAACCCTACCTGCAAGCAAATCCACCGATCACGCTCCAAATTCAATTCAGCAGTTAGTCCGATCCATAGAAAAATTCAAAACAATCTAGTGTTTCCGTCCTTTTCTACCACAAAATTGGTCCAATTTATTGAAAAGTTTGTGTGAAACACATTAACGTTGGTAATTTATCTCGGGGAAATCAATCATAAAGGAAAGACCTCAAAATGATGTCTTATTTCGGAGTTTGAGTGGTAGAGAAAACTGCTTGACTAAGTCGAGAGCATTAAAGTCAAAGATGGTGAGAACTGTTCCCCAAAAAACGGGTTCGCTTCGTTTTGCCGAGGGAGCTTTTTGACGTTTAATCCACGCATACTTATGCACCATCTGAGTCAATTAGTGAAAGCAAAAGGCAAACAAAGTACTGTGAAAACAAAGCACCGATTCACCTCTGTGTGATAAACAAAGATGATGAAACGTCAAATTAGGTCTATGATTAAAATCCTATCTATTTCCAATCACAGCAATCATACCAATCGAACCGATGAACTATTCGATGTTATGGTGCTGAACGAATTCGATGTTCTCTTCTCGTTCGAGGAAGGCCATGCCCCCCCTGTCAGTTTGCAAATGCTGCCACGAAATAAACCTTCGCAAAGAACCTCGCCAAAAAGGCAGGTAATGATCCGGGGAGTTTGCAAATTCTGCCATTCTTTCCATCGCCGATCTATTGGAAGAAACGTGATTCCTTTGAACCGTCCTCCGGCCATGCTTCGGGCTTAGTTCATCGACCAGCGCACCCGATCCATTTAAAAATTAAACCTAACCTCACTCCTACCCACCTCCCATCTAACCCCCTTCGGTCCATGTGTCGTCTCTGCTCACATATTGTGGGCCATCGACAGCAACGTGAGAAAATTTGCGCATCGCGAAAATCCTAGGCGAAAAAAGAACACTCAACCAACGACTTCGGGAATAGGCAACGGATGATGAAGCCGAAATTTGCAAGCGCACAGCTTTCCGGGCTTTTAAAAAACCTGCCCACCGATGTGAACCCAACGAATCGCGGGTGCAACTGTGCGGAAAATGGAGATTTTAGCAAAATATACAAATGATCATTTCTCAACCAGGCGACATGGCGATAATTTGAGTGGCAGCTTGCTTGCGACTTAGCCGACCGTAAATGACGGATTAGATCGTGGCGAGCAAGGGGAGGGGGGTACAATTCGCGAAAACGTCAAGGTCAATGCTTCGATTCTCCAGTTCCGATCCGATTCGATCGCAGTCTGACGTAAGATTCAAATGTTGATGTTTTTGTTGTTGGTTAGAATCGTTACGACCAACACTGCCGCCGATTCGAAAACCTGCGCTACGACCAGGTTTGCCAATTTGGTGATCCGTAGCGAATGGCGATGATGACGATGATGATGAAGATGATGATGACGATGATTATTGCCAAAAAGATCGTGGACTTCACCACTACCACCCCGATCGATCGCGACAAGCGTGTGATGGCTGTGCCAAATATAGTGCTAATTTTGAGGTTCGTTCTTCTTGCTGTTTCCCCTCCTTTTCAAGTGGCCTAGCTGCTCCGAGAGTGAATGTATGTATGGGGTTACAATGACTAGTGTGAAATAGACCCACCGGGGGGGTTGGAAAACGAAGTGATCGGCAGCGATGGTAATGGGGCTGTTCGTCGGAATGAATGGATGAATGCAAATGCGGCTGTCGAACGATGGCTTCTTGGAGTGTGCCCGGTTTCTGGCATTTCGGGAATTAGAGAGCAATTTGCATACCACGGTATAGTCGTGCCGGCTGAAGAATGTCGTTTTGAGGTGCTGGGAATGATCGTTAAATGCTGAGAGAGTTCGGGAGGGATTCACTCGGTGTGCAAGTTGATTTTGTTGATTCCAGAAGATAACGTAGAATTTTAAGCGATTTTGGACGCGACGATAGACTTGAATCGGTCTTGGACCGTCGAACTGCATTCTACGTTGCGAGAGGGTTCCGAGTTGACTAAAATGAGGCTGAACTGTTCCAAAAGTTCTATTAATTCGTCATATGTTGCCTGAACTGCTTAAGAGTTTTCTACCCATGTAACAATGTCGATCTTATGAGGCTTCTGCAGACCTCGATTTATCAGTGGCGTTCGATTCGCATGTTCAACCTGTGCATTGAACTGGCAACCTGTTCATTCACAAAGCTTTTAGATTCCTTCCACAACATGTTCATGTTTGCGAATGAACAATTAAAGCAAAACGTCAAACTGACACATGCTCTATTATGATAGTTGTTCAATCAATATCACGAATAAGTAGAATGAAAGGGGAAGATCTTTTGCTATTCTAAAGCAAGGAACCAATGGATTGAGTAACAACTTATATCTAACTCTCCAGATGCATTCGAGTTGATCCCGGAGCTAACAAAACAAATGGCGGTGAAGGACTAAAAAAACCAAACCAACACCACCAAACCCAAAAAAAAAAAAAAACAACCAGCCAAACACAAAAGAAAAAAAAAAAATGATCCAAAACAAATAATTGTTTAACCAAATTAAAATAGGAACACCCTTTAGATGCGGATTGAAATGAACTTGAACATATTTTTCATAAATGGAATGGACTCACCATATTCTACTTTTCAGTAAAATTTACTTTCTGCCCTTTCTATTTGAAAATTTTGAGTCAAAACTCGGTGGAACTTTCTTGAGTTGTTGGCGCGTCAATATTTCTTTGAGATATTTTAAATACGTTCTGCAGCTTGCCGCACTAGAACACATTTTTAGGTTTTCTTTGACTTTGAGGACCCAGTTTGATTTTTCCGGTACGTTTTTGAAGTAGTTATATTTACTTAACTAAGTGCAATCTTTACAACAACAAAAAGGAACTCGTTGAACAGACTGAACTTTTATTCACGAAACACATCTGTGATTTAGACTTCTAGAATGCTATAAAACCTTGATAAAACCAGCAATGCTATTTGGTTAAGCTCTGAACGAAATTCCTAAAGAAAAAAAAGAACTGTTCAATTCTATAAATCCTACCAGAGATTTTTTGATCCTTCAAGTATTTTCGAAATAGTTTAGATATTGTCGGAATCACTCAGAAGTTGTCCTAAGTTCTCCTGACTCCCTTGACATGCTCAACAGTTTGAGAGCTGTTATTTTGAATTACTCAAAAGTTGTTCAAAGAATCTCTCTGAACTGATTAGAATTTTCTTCAACTGACCAGAGTACATCGGGAGTATTTAGAACTACAGAGATCTAATAATTTGCTAACTGCTTGAAATTCACCGAACTGCGCCATAGCCCTATGAACTTGTACAAAGATGTCTAACTGCTCAGATCTCGGAACTGTGCGGCTTTACGGTCACCCATTCAGATATTGGAACAACTTGAAATTTTTCTGGTCTGCTCAAAACATTTCCGATGTGCAAAGCTGTTCATTGAACTTCTCAGAAGTAGCCTACTCAGCAGTCGACGAATCTGTTCAAAGGTTGTTCGACCTCCTCAGAAGTTGAGTGAACTGCCCAGAAGTTCTCTTAGCTGCTTAGAACTTTTTTGAACTGCTCTAAAACACTGTGTACTGCAGGTTAGAAATTGTCGGAACTAATCAGATGTTTTCAACCGCTCAACAGTTGTCAAAGAATTACGGAGATGTAATAATTCACTTACTACGTGAAATTCACTGAACTGCACAACAGTTCTATGATCTTTTACAATGGTGTCTAACTGCTCAAAAGTTCTCTGATTTTTTCGGCATTACGCTTACCCACTCAGAAGAATGCGCCAACTACTCAGCAGTTAATGGATCTGTTCAAAAGGTGTTCGACTTCATGAAAATTAAGAGAACTGCGCAAAAGCTGTTTGGAAACTTTCTGAACAGCTCAAAAGCTCTTTGACCCTGCCCAGAAATGTTCGGAATCGGTCGGACAGTTTTTGTGCAGGTTGGAAATCTAAACATTTGCTAACTGCTCAGAAATTATCAGGCATTAAATTCAAATTGAACCGCTCCAAAGCACTATGAACTGGTACAAAGATGAGAATTAAGCTAATACGAAAGTTGTCTGAATCGCCCAGATCATCTTTGAGCCGCTCAAAAGTTCTCTGGTCTGCTCAAAACATCGCTGATCTGCAAAACAGTCCTTCAATCTTCTCAGAAATGCCCAAACTATTCAGCAGTCAATAGTTCAAAAGGCGTCCGACTTCCTGAAAATTGAGAGAACTGCTCTAAAGCTGCTCAGAAATTGTCTGAACTGCTCAAAATATCTTTTACCTTGCTCGGAAATTCTCTGAATCGGTCGGAAAGTTGTTAAACGGGTCAGAAATCTACTCATTTGAAATCTGCTTAGAAATTCCCAGGCTTGAAATTCACTGAACCGACCAAAAGCTCCATTAACTGGTACAAAAATGTCAAACTGTTCAGAATCACGCTATCCAAAACAGACGTTGCCTGAGCCGCTCAAATCATTTGTGGACTGCACAAAAGTTCTTTGGTCGGCTCAAAACTGTGTTGAGATGTTCTTGGAACTTCTCAGGAGTTGCCTACTCAGCAGTCGACTGATCTGTTCAAAAGCGGTCCGACCTCCTCAGAAGTTCACTCAACTGTTTAGAACCTTTGAACTGCTCAGGAGGCCTCCGAATCCAATAACTTTTATACAGGTCAGAAATTGTCGGAACTAATCGGATGTTTTCAACCGCTCAAAAATTGTCAAAGTCCTTATGAGTCCCTAGCAATGCTTGGCAGTTGAACGAACTTCTAAAAAGTTCTAGTTCCAAACCTTCAATAAATTCACTGAACTGCTTCTAAATGTTATGAACTTTTTAGAATTACGTTGTTCTACTCAAAAGTTGCGAGAACCGCTAAAATCATTTTTAAGCTACTGAAAAGTTCTCTGGTGTGTTCAAAACCTTTATCTGGAAAGTTGTTTAAAGAACGTCTCAAAATTTGCCTGAACTACTCAGCATTGAACGGATCTGTTCAAAAGGCGTCTGACTTCCTGAAAAGTCAAAAATACTCAAAAGCTGTCTGGAATTTTTTCGCACTGCTCAAAATATCTTCAACCCTGCCCAGAAATTCTCTGAATGGGTCGAAAAGTTTTTGAACGGGTCAGAATTCTTATCATTTACTGACTGCAGAGAAATTCACAGCCTTGGCATTCACTGAACCGCTCAAAAGCTCTATGAACTTGTACAAATAGCTCTAACTGTTTAGAATCACGCAGGCTAGTTCGACCTAATCAGAAGTTGACTGAACTGAACAGAACTACTTAAACAATCTTCGAACTGCTCAGGAGTCCTCCGAGTCCTAGTCCCGATTACTACCAAACAGGTCCAAAATTGTCGGTACTAATTAGAGGTTGCAACAGCTGAAAATTGTCAAAGTTCTCATAAGTCCCAAAAAGTGCTGGGAAGTTCAGAGAACTTCTATTCAGAACAACTACGCAAAAATCATCTGAACTCGTTACTAGTATCTTAAACTTCAAGATCCCAGAATAACTAGGGGCTGTTACTAAATTCCAGATACCTAATCAGCTTTAGACTGATTAGAATCTCCCGAACCCAAAGAGAAAATCAGTGAATTGCTTTAACCGATTCAATATGAATTTTTCCTACACTGTGTTTCGACATAATTTATTCTACATGCTTGAACAAGTGATATAAACCATTACAAGGATAAAAGTTGCCTTCCAAACCTTCCAAGACCTAAAGTATTCCAAGCTTTCGTTGAGATCAAATCTTGATGTTCTACATGATCAACAAAGGCTATTTACGATGCCTCCATCGTACCTATTGGTTGAAATAGCCCCACGAGACATCATAACACTACAATAGACATGTTATAGTATTTATAGAATAACTAAGGTGCTCCAAACTATCCTTGAGTTCAGATCTTGATGTTCTACATGATTAACAAGGCGATTTACGATGTCTCCACCGTACGTATGGGTGAGAAAAACTTCATGAGATATCATTGCACTTTTTCAAATATATGACAGTACTCTCAGAATATCTACGATACTCCAAACAATTTTTTAGTTCAGATCATAATATTATACAATATTATCACGGGAATTTACGATGTATTATGACTATAACTGTGCATTGATGTCCCATGGAACTTTACCAACTCATAAGTACGATAGAAATCCTCGTAAATCGCTTTGTTGATCATGCAAAAGGCCAAGACCTGAACTCCAGAACAGTTTGGAATACCGTAGATAATCTGAGAATACTCTTATGTGACAATAATTAAGCAATGTTGTCCCATGGAGCTTTACCGACTCATAAGTACCGTAGATATTCTGAGAATACTGAAATATGACTATAATTGAGCAATGATGTCCCATGAAGATTAACCGACGCATAAGTACGGTGGATTCCTCGTAAATCGCCTTGTTTATCTTGCAAAACAGCAAGACCTGAACTCTAGAACAGTTTGGAGTACAGTAGTTATTCTGATAATTCGCAATTCAGTTTGATCAGATCCTCGATAAGATTGAGACGGGGGTCCATCAGAATTCAACGGATTTCAGTTCGGTCAGAATTGGTTTTGAAATTCACAGAAATAAATCAATCCCCTCTGGGATTCGATTACTACTATATGCTTCTCTGGATTCAATTTCTGGCTTGGAATTCCTCACAATCGGAATTCTATAGTTCACTGAATTTAAAAAAATATATATAACGTTAGAGGGATATTATGTATCAGCTAATATTAAAAATGACGTTATGCCAAGAAAATAAATAATAGGTGTCTCAACATTTGTTAGAATCTTCTTTCAGATTCGTCATAATCCACTTCCAAAGTTCTTATGAAAATTCATCGGAATCCTGTTTTAATTTCAGTTTTATACTGCTTTGATTTCGTTAGAATCCTCCACGAAATTCATCAGAATCCTTCGAAAAATTTCACCTTGATTTTAGGCAACATCTTCCGAGATTGGTCACAATCCATTTTCTAGATTTGAATTCGTTGAACTTCAGTTTCTGAGTTCTTTGAGATTTTGCTGAATCTTTAACTGAATTCTCTATTTTCGGGAGTTGCCAAAATCCTCCTCGAGATTAGCCTCATTTTATTCCTGGATCTGCAGGTATTTCCTGTAGATCATGTGGATTCATTCAGGATTTGTTATAGTCTGCTCAGCGATAGGTCACAATTCTCTTAGTAATTGGATTTGACCAGAGCCCTTTATGGTATTCGCTAGAATCCGTTCAAACTTCAGTTTCCTAAAACTTCTTCTTCAGAATCTGTTCCTTAGATCTACTGGAAAACTTTTGTGGATGACGGCGCCAATGGTGGAGTGGTAAGGCTGCTTGCCTCTCACCCCAGTCGGTCTGGTATCAATTCCAGTCGGCGCCGTTGGGATTTTCTGAGACGAAAAATCTCTGATCACGTCTTCCTTCGGAAGGGAAGTAAAGCCGTTGGTCCCGGCCCATGTGTTGATGGGTTCGATATGTAGGGTCCAGGTCGTCTCCCTGGCGTGACGAACCAGCCTCAGGCTGAAAGTCACGTAAATACGAAACAACAACAGATATAAGTCTTTTTGTGCCAGTAAACATCCGAATCGCTCCTTGAAATCAAATTTAGTGGCCAAAGCGAGCACGATTACTTCACGAACGAGTTTTGACGAAATTTGATGGCTGTATTTCAATGGACGACTAAACATATGTCAAGATGGATTATAAACAAATCCCCGGACGAAACTTTTACCTGGCAACTGGTCGTGGGGATGTCCCTTCCAGGGGTAAATTTATTTTTGCTGATAAGTTTGCACGGAAACTAATGATTTGGCAAGGAATCTGCAATTGTGGCCTTAAAACCAAGGTTTTCATCACATCTCCACACAATGACGTCGAAGGTTTACATTAAAGAGTGTCTGAAAATGCGGTTTTAACCTTCATTTGCGGCAACACAAGACCAACGTTATGTTTTGGCCGGATCTAGCCTGCTGCCACTACTCTAAGGAGGTACTAGAATGGTATGCTGCAAACAATGTTAATTTCGTCACCAAAGAGATTAATCCTCCGAATTGCCCTGAGTTCAGACCGATCGAAAAATATTGGGCAATTGTCAAGCGAAAACTTCGAGGATGCGGTAAAGAAGTGACAAATGCACAACAAATGCGTTTAAAGTGGAATAAGTTCGCCGGTACAGTGTCACCAGCGACTGTGCAGGTCACGGTGACATCGATCACAAGTACAGTGCGACAGATCGTTCGAAACGATAAAAATGTAATAACTTTTCATACATCGTTTGAAAGCTGAATAAATACCCTTTTGTTTGATGTTTTGATCAACAGTGCATGTTGTTTAATTCTTGAGTATTGACCGCCCGAGGTTGCTACTCCGTTATTGCCAGATCAGCTGTTATTACACAGAGAACCAACAGATGATGCTTGGGACTAGCATACATCCTCAATGTGTAAAAACTGGTGATCCCAAACTAAGGCAATACCGCGCCGGCCTCGCCCGAATGCAGGTCAAATAAGGAAAGGGTAGGAATGTGTTGACGTGATACTCGCTTTGAAGGAAGCCGCGGAATCCACTGCACTTCCACGAGAAATCACTGGGATGTTGGATAAAATGGTTGGGTTTGCAGCGGGATCCGTTTTGGTAAACGGTGTGCTGAATTCAACTGACGTCGGCAGCGAATAAGATATTTAACTATGTTCCCGGTTTATTCTCTGTACAGAGATGCACAGTAAAATTATTCAAATTTTGGCACCGATTTAAACCAACAGTAAGGATGCTGTTGGGGCCACTCACAAGTGTGGGTGGTTTATTTCAATAGAATACAAAAATACGTTAAAACATCGAGTTTGAGGACCGATTTAAACCAACAGTAAGGATGCTGTTGGGGCCACTCACAAGTGTGGTAATTCGAACCTCGCTTTCTTCTCGTCTTCCCAATAAACGCGGCCTACTGTGAAAAGCGACCTTCCACGCAGCAGCTGTCACCGTAAACAACAACAACCGGTAAACCCGGCAGCCAGTGACCTGAACTTCCCTTCAAATTCCACGCCCTAGGAAATTAGCGGAACTCGAAATTCCATTCAATTCACTCTCACCTGTTGCTGCCGCTGTGGAAGTTGAACCGGCCCCATTCTACACACCTGGGTAGCGCGCGTAGTTAATAGACACGGCACGCACCACCTTGTTAAAATTGAATTAGAAATAAATGGAACAAATTTAATTTGGGTAATCGCATCGAACACAACACAGCTTTTTTCGATTCGCCCCGGTGACCTCGCCGTCAACTGGAATGACTGCGCAGCGCAGGTGTCAAATGTCCTTTCAGCGGCATTTAAAAATTAAATCGAAACCTAGTTCCTCGTCGGTCATTTTGTTGTTGTTTTGGTTTTGATTGAATTACGAATCACGCGTCCGCTTCGACGAACGGAAGCAGAAATGCACGCCCTCCCCCTGACATAAGCAAAGTCGTGCTTCCGATTGGCTTTGCATATAACATGGAATCCAGCGAGTTCAATATAAACAGATGAAGACTTCGGCCCTCCAATTCGACCTAACGGTACACACCATGGTCACGGCAATAAAAACAAACCTCACCAGTCATCGAAACTAAAAATGTTTTAGATACTTACCTACTGGTTTTTCTGCCAGTTCAAGCACACAAGATCATTATCGTTGTTATGCTTTCTTTTGGTCATTCTAGGTTTTCTTTTTTCGCCCGAAGGAGCCCGGGAGGAGTACGTGCAGGAGAGTGTCAATGCGAAAGTCGTCGGAAGAAGAGTCGAGAGCCATGCAAAACACGGTAAATAGACATCATTAACACTCGGATTCGATGGAAGAGTCATACGACGGCAAAGACAACGGTTGGTTGACGGACGGGAACCACTGACAGGAGAAAGAAGAACTTCTGGTTGCGGGTGATTGACTTGACAAGCAAGTAAAAAAAAAACAGCAAGCCACTACCAGGTTGCAGAAAAAAAGTGACATGAAATACCGCACGGTTGCCAGTTTTCCGGTGCAAATTGTGCGAACAAATGGGCAACGGCACCAGCAGCCCTGTCAGACAGAAAGATATTTAAATGGCGAATAAAAGTGCAAACATTGTCGCTTTTTCGAGATAACACCATGCAGGGTGGTTGTGGCCGGTATGGTTCGTCATTTGCAAATTACAGGGAAGTTCCCGCAGGTCGTTGAACGAGACCCCGATTAGGGCTAGTGGCAGCCGAAACTTTGCCAAACATGGTTGACTGGATTCGCCGAACGCACTCACATTTGCCCGCTCGCCAACACACCGGTTTCCATGTCAGCTGATTTTTCGTGCGGTGTTGGCAGAGAGCTGACGTCGGCGATCATTGATGACGATCTTCGCCATCCAAATGATCGACGGGAAGGCGTGTGAAGGTGATGACGCATAAACTTGACTGCCTAGGGTAGTGGATGATATTCAAATTGTCGTCGTCGTCGTCGTAGATCCGTGGTGATCATTAAAGTGAAAGAACCACCAGACGGAATAGAATTGCGGCAGTTCTGCGACACATAGGCACGGAAACAATCAAACTGCGTTGATTAGGGTGCGTGTATGAGTGAACTTTAATCATTTTGTCGACAGATTAGTGTGGAATGCTATGACACCCGGAGCGTTGGTCGCTGCTAGCAAGTCAAGGTTAGATACCAAATCGGAACGAGTCATTGACCGTCAGTCAGTGCAATAATGACAGCATCTAGCTCGCTCGGCCTAAACGCATCACCCACTGGGATAGGAAATCCATCCTCGTTCGAATTTTGCGTACAAGTTCGCTAACCCTAACTCCGTCCGGACGTATCTTTGCGAAAATTACCTCTGGCGAGGTCTAATTATTCGCTACTTCTTCACAACCGGTTTTCCTTTCGCGTCTAGCAAATCATCTCCGAACAGAAAATAGCAAATTTTCTGCAACATTAGTCAGCAGAATGGCTTTGTTTTGCGAAAATCTTCCTGCCAGAGCGATTTAAATAGACTTTTTTTTTTCTTCCACTCATTCATCTTGAGCTACCGCCGCAACCACCGAATTGCGATTTAAAATCCACTTCCTCTATGTTTTTCCTACCAAATTCGCAATCCACCTGACGTAATACACACACACAACGTTCTCGAACGGATCTTTAACTTTGCGAAAAGTCAGATTCAAACCTGATGTGTGTGACCTCGGCTTAACAATTCGCCGATTCGCCAAATCATACACGCATCGCTAAAGATCGATTTAAATTGACAACCACGTGTACGGCTTTTGTTTTCAGTAGAGTTTTTTTCGGTGCTCGCCGCCTTCTCATCTACGCCTTCGACGAGCTATATTTTCACACCGCATCGCGAAGAAATCTAGCACAATGCGTGGACGAACGCACACATTCTCGTTCCGACCAGCGTGACAGTTAAGTGTAGGAAGTTCAGAATGCGTATTTTTGGCAATGATACCTACGTGTGCGAAACGGAGTAGGTTTTCGCCGCGGATGCTGTCAGCTGATTTTCGCACTAGTGGTGTCGCAGAGCAATGAATCTTCTATAGCAGGCGACGCGACGATCGCGTGGGAGATGATAGCTGTGTGTGTGTGTGGGTATTGTGTTATGTTGTGAAATGATGGATGGCGAGTTTGTGTTTAATGACGGCAAATTTCGATGATCTTTTGAATTGTTTCCAGTAGGGGTGTTTTGGCTTCCAAATCAAATGGGGTTGGTTTTTGGTGCAAAAGTTTGATATTAGTTGTTTGATGTAATTGAATTCTTTCAATCTATCTATATATATAAAAATGAATGTCTGTCGGTCTGTCTGTCTGTCTGTCTGTCTGAACCTCATAGGCTGGAAAACTACTAAACCGATCGGCGTGAAATTTTGTATGCAGGAGTTTTTGGGGCCGGGAAAGGTTCTTAAGATAGTTAGAGTCTCTGAAAGGGGGGGCTCCCATACAAATGAAACAAATATTTCTGCATAACTCTAAAACTAATCAAGCAAAGGAAACCAAATTTGACATGCAGGGGTATCAAAAACAAAAAATGTTTCAATGGCAGTTTGAGACCCCTCCCCATTCTGAAAGGGGGGGCTCCCATACAAATGGAAAACAAATTTCTGCATAACTCGAAACTTAATCAAGCAAATAGAACCAAATTTGGCAGGTGTAGGTTTTTGAAAGCTAAAAATGTTTCTAAGGTGACTCGAGACCCCTCCCCTTTCTATAAGAGAGGCTCCCATACAAATGAAACATAAATTTCTGCATAACTCAAGAACTAATCAAGCAAATAGAACCAAATTTGGCATGTGGAGGTTTTTGAAAGCAATAAATGTTTCTAAGGTGATCCGGGACCCCTTCCCTTTCTGAAAGGGGAGGCTCCCATACAAATGAAAGACAAATTTCTGCATAAATCGATAACTGAGCAAGCAAATGGAAACAAATATGGCATGTGCAGGTTTTTGAAGGCAGAAAATATTTCCATGGTGGTTTGAAATGCCTTCTCCCTCTGGAAGGGGGGGGGGCTCTCATATAAATGAAACACACATTTCTGCATAACTCAAGAACTGATGAAGCAAATGAAACCAAATTGGGCATGTAGAGGTTTTGAAAGCAATAAATGTTTCTAAGGTAACTCGGGATCCCTCCCCTTTCTGAAAGGTGAGGCTCCCATACAAATGAAACACAAATTTCTGCATAACTCGAGAACTAATCAAGCAAAGAATACCAAATTTAGCATGTGAGTTTTTAGATGCAAGAAATGTTTCTACGGTGGTTTGAGACCCCTCCTCTCTCTGGAAGGGGAGGCTCTCATACAAATGAAACAGGAGTTTCTGCATAACTCAAGAACTAATCAAGCAAATGGAACCAAATATGGCATGTGGGGTTTTCTGGAGGCAAGAAATTTTTTTATGGTGGTTTGCGACCCCTCCCTTCTCTAGAGGGGGGCTCTCATACAAATCAAACTGACATTTCTGCATAACTCGTGAACTAATCAAGCAAATCGAACCAAATTTTGCATGTGGAGTTTTTGGAGGCAAGAAATGTTTCTACGGTGGTTCGAGACCCCTCCTCTCTTTGGTAGGGGGGGGGGGGGGGTTCTCATACAAATGAAACACAAATTTAAACCAAACGTGAGAATTATCCCTACTGTTATGAAAATTTGTATGCAGGAGTTTTTGGGGCCCGAGAAGGTTATTATGATGGTTCGAGGCTCCTGCTCCGTCTGAAAGGGGGGGCTCTCATCCAAATGAAACACAAATTTCAGCATAACTCGAGAACTAATCAAGAAAATGGAACCAAATTTGACAAGTGGAAATTTTTTGAAGACGAAAAATGTTTCTACGGTGGTTTGAGACCCCTCCTCTTTTTGAAAAGAGGGGCTCTCATACAAATGAAACACACATTTAAACCAAACATGAGAATTAACCCTACTGTTATGAAAATTTGTATTCAGGGGTTTTTGGGGCCGGAAAATGTCCTTAAGATGGTTCAAGACGCCTCCCCCGCCTGAAAGGGGGGGGGGCCCATATAAATGAAACACAAATTTCTGTATAACTCAAGAGCTAATCAAGCAAATGGAACCAGATTTGGCGTGTGGAGGTTTTTGAAGGTAAGAAATGTTTCCACGGTGGTTCGAGACCCCTCTCCTTTAATGAAGCCCCCCCCCCCCCTACAAATGAAACACAAATTTCAACCAAACATGAGAATTATCCCTACTGTTATGAAAATTTGCATGCTGAAGTTTTTGGGGCCGGAGGAGGTTCTTATGATGGTGTGAGACTCCTTCCGCGTCTGGAAGGGGGGGGGGGGGCTCTCATACAAATTTGTGCATAACTCGAGAACCAATCAAGCAAATGGAACCAGATTTGGCATGTGAGGGTTTTTGGAGGAATTTTTTTTTCTATGGTGGTTGGAAGGGGGGGAGGGTGCTCTCATACAAATCAAACAGAAATTTCAACCAAACATGAGAATTATCCAGGCAACTTAAACACAAAATGTGTATTTCTCGGGTGGGCAGCACGTTCTGATAGAAGTTTGAACCCCTTTTAAGAAAATAATGGGGGATGTTACTTTCAGTTGCGTCTTCATTTACTTACTTCAAAAACTGCTTTACATATGCCATACGCTAAATTTTAAACTACTTCTATTCAATTTCACAGCCTGCCGAACGCTATCGGACCTATCGATAGTTTCTCTTCACATCTTTGGTTCTAGCAGAAATGGCTGTCCACTACTAGTGTTGACGAGTAGCATCGATCTCTACAGCAGACAGTTGGAACAGATGATTGCGATGCCAGGTACAGGGTTGTAGTCCAATGGGGGTGAGATCGATGCTACTCGCCAACATCCTCACCCACCCTGAAATTCTCCAAATTTCTGAAAATGAATAAAATCCTCTTCGGAAGGAAAGGAAAAGGGAAAGGATCCTGTTCTACGTAGACGAGTGCTAACAAGTGGTTGTTTCGGGAACTGGTAACAAACATATTTTTTCCACAGGACGTTTCAGCGTGTTTTGAGTTTTGAGCGTGACTACTCGTACCACTCCATCGTTCCCTGGGTGAAGTTGTTGAATCCGTCCCATTTTTCACTTCATTGGAGGTTGGTGTTCATCGCATACTACTACCACTTTTCCAGTTTCAACCTTAACCGGTTGCTTCCAGCGCTTGACCCTTCCCTGAAATTGACACAAGTATTCCATTAGCTTCCAAAAATTTTGCAGGAGCTGCTGCATCAACTGCCAGTGTTTGAGACGATTCACAGGTACGTTTTCCAAATTCGGTTCAGGTAAGGCTTGCAAAAATGAACCAATAAAAAATGAGCTGGCGTTAGACATTCCAAATCATTAGGATCGTCGGACATTGCTGTGAGAGGTCTTGAATTGAGGCATGCTTCGATCTGGACAAGCAGCGTATTGAGATCCTCTGCAGAGGCCGCAGCATCTCCGACGACCTTGAGAAGGTGATTTTTGGCAGATCGAACTGCAGCCTCCCGTAACCTTCCAAAAAGTGGGGCACTAGGTGGATTTAAATGCCACTGGATTCCATCTTCAGCACATTTCTTGACGATCCTTTCACGATGGTCTGAACTCATCATCAGCTTTAAAAACTCCTGCATTTTTCTGTTTGCTCCAACGAAGTTGATCCCACTGTCGGAATAAATATCTTGACATTTTCCTCGTCTACCAATGAACCGACGTAAGGCTTGTAGGAAACGATCTGTACTCAAATCCGTTACCATCTCCAAGTGGACTGCCTTCGCGCAGAGACACACGAAAAGGTCTACGTAAACCTTGACTATCGGCCGTCGAGGCGAGGTCTTACGTACAAAGGTCCAAAATACTCCACACCGGTCTGTGAGTCTGGAAGGGGGGGGGCTCTCATACAAATGAAACACAAATTTCTGCATAACTCGAGAACTAGTCCAGCAAATGGAACCAGATTTGGCATGTGATGGTTTTTGGAGGCAGTATGTTTTTCTATGGTGGTTGGAAGGGGGGTGCTCTCATACAAATCAAACAGAAATTTCAACCAAACACGAGAATTATCCAGGCAACTGAAACACAAAATGTGTATTTCTTGGGTGGGCAGCATGTTCTGATAGAAGTTTGAACCCCTGTTTAGGCAATAATGGGGGATGCTTGAGTTACTCTCAGTGCTACATTATGCACAAGAAGTTAATCTAAAGTTATGCAAGAGAAAATTACGTTCAAACTGACAGGATACGGCGTAGTTTGAAGATAAAGGTTTTGTCTATGAAATGCTTCAACACAGAAAGAAAAACCATGGTAAAACCTAACGATCCGAGGGTTAAATTAAAAACACGCACCTACGTTTTATTTTGCAGAAATTACACACATTAGCACACGAAAATATTTTAACAAAACTCATTCCTAAAATGAACCATAAAAGCGCCAGTTCTATTACATTTTCTTTCATTCACTTGCAAGCGTATTAAGGCTCGCACCGGGTTCAGCTAGTTATTGATTTATTTGGAATTTTCAAGCAATCGTGATTAACGGATGATCAATTAGGGGTATCATGGGGCATAATGAGCACACGGGTCGAAATGAACATATCAATAAAAGTATGCAATCTTGAATAAAATATGAAACGCAAAGCACTTTTAGAGTTACTATCTCTTTCAAATTGCCAAATATTGTTAAAATTAAGTTGATTCTCAGGTGATGAAATAATTGTAGTTTTGGAACATCACAAAATAAGCATCCACGAGCGTTTTATTGTGTTTATCTGTAATATTTGTACCGGAACTTTCTGTTAATAAAAACTCCTCCTCAACCGAACAATCCTAGTTTGGATCCTAGCATCACAAAAGGTCCACGAGCCAGCCCCTTGATGAACAAGTCTGACAACCGTTGACTTATCGGAATGTACTGGATCCTGAAGGTACCACCTTGCAGCTTCTCGCGAATGTCCACGTGTTTCATCCTATGGTTTCATTATGGTCATGCGGCTCCTGTGCAATGCAGATACATGACAGGTTGTCTTCATGATGAACTACTCCTGTAGTTTCAGTCCGATTCCGAGCTCAAGGTTAAGATTGTTGAACCATATCTCTTCCCTGTTTGCGTGTCATCCAGGACTTCAGTTGACTCATCCATGGACTTCAGATGACTCCATTGCTCTCTTGTGGGTGCGGATTAGAAACATTTTGAAGAAATTAACAACAGCACCAATGTCTGGTCTCGATGAAATCACCGGATACGTCAGGCACCCTTACATTTCACGATATGGTTCGATCGTCACAGCTTCATCCTTGCGTCGTTCTAGCTTGAGATTTGTTTCCAGCGGCGTCGTTGTCCGTTTACAGTCTGCCATACCAAAACGCTGCAGCAGGTCACCAACATATCTTATACTAATCTTCATTGTTCCGTTCGCTCGATCTCAATCGATCTTGAGTCCCAGAAACATCTTCAACCCTCCGACATGCGTCATCTCGAATCTTCTTCTTCATTTCAGCATTAACATCCAGGCGGTTGGAGACCAAAATAATATCGTCAACGTACAACAGGAGATAGACGAAATTTTCCCCCTCTCCCCAGCAGTAGCGGCAGCTAACCAAGTCGAACCGTTGGAATCCCAAGTGCAGAAGGAAGTTATGAAACTCGGAGTTCCAGCTTCGTGAAGCTGGCTTCAAACCGTAAAGGGACTTCTTCAGATAACTGACAAGGCCGGAATCGCCTCGTTCAAATCCTTCGGGTTGTCGCATGAAGATTTCCAGTTCATGTCCATTTGGTCTTTATTAGTTCTCGTCCATTTTGACGTCCATTTGGTGCATGTGATATCGCCTTTGATTTGCCTCCGCCAACAGCACACGCACCGTGGTCCCCTTCGCTGGCGGTGCATGCGTTTTGTAGAAGTCGACGATGTTCTTCCCTTGAGGTTTCGGAAAGAGTTCCCAGGTTTCATTCGTCATTCGTTTTAACGATTCCAATTCACTGATGATGGCCTCCTTCCAATGGTTGCAACCACTTCGTCGACGCAACCCATCGAACGTGGTCGGCAAGGTCTCCAGGAATGTCTCAGAGCTCAACGCGAACGCTAGTTTTGAATTATCCTCGGAATTAACTGTAGAGCATTCAGCAGCAGTATCGTTTGCGTTCCCGTCCGCTGCGCTTCGTGATCACTTCTGCTGGGCAGTTGACACGGTCTGATTGCGAAGGAAGCGCGGTATCAGCGTCATCGTAATCGTCCGGTGCAGCCTCCTAAGGCTGATCGTTGATTGGTTTTGATAGTTGCTCGGTTCATCATCAACATGTTCTGTCTAATCGTTTCTTGAACTCGATACCCGTTGATAGTGTAACAAGTTGATTCAAGTCCTGCGGGCAATCCGGAACATTCTGGAGATTCGGCGTTTTCTGATAAGAACAGTGGAATCAACCGCTTCGGGTGCGGAACAAGCAAGCTGTGTGTCCAGAGAATCGTTCCACTGCATCACTTAACCAAACCAGACCTATTTCATTACTTCTACTTATTTAATAGGTTATGGACCCAGGACGGAAAAGAAGTAATTAAGAATTCATTTGCATTTCTAGAACGAAGCAATCAAGATGTCCGAAGAGAAGCGCTGGAAATTCCGGATTGAAGTTCTCATGGAAGACCGGATTATGCTTGGCTGTTTGACGAAGGCCGTCGATGAACAGGAGTACGCGAAGGACCTTCAGACGGATTCTGCGAAAGTTCGTGCTCAGAAGAAGAAGAAGTTACTCGAAGGACGGTGGGCCAAGGACAGACAGTGAAAGAATCATCTCATTCATCGGATCTCGGAGGATCAGCTGAAGTATGTCAAGGACAAGAAGACGAATAGAAGGCGCTGAAGAATACTTTCGAGCGAATTAAGATGGCAGGCAAGTTGATACTGAAGAAGCAATCTCAAAAGCTAATAGTGACTGAAGGTGGCGACCACCCCCTTTCCAAACCCCCCCCCCACCACACCCCCCCATATTCCCACATCTTTCTTCCAAAACACCACTACCCATACAAACACTTTTTTCACCACCCCCCACTTTCTTACCTTGTGATCAAAAAGTTCCGGTAATTTGAAAAAAAAACGCATTTATTTCAATTTTTAATTGATATCTTTATTATCGCCTTCAAAGTACTCGCCATTAGAGGCAACACACATATGCCAGCGCTTTATCCAATCATCCATACATTTTTTATAGGCCGATGAATGTATGGCTTTCAGTTCTTCCAGCGAATTCTTTTTTATCGCATCAATCGATTCAAAACGCCTACCTCTGAGCGGAATTTTCAGTTTTGGGAAGAGAAAGAAGTCGCACGGGGCAAGGTCTGGTGAATATGGTGCTTGTTTGATGGTATTGGTGGAGTTCTTGGCCAAAAATTCACAAATAGTGAGCGCGGTGTGTGATGGAGCGTTATCGTGGTGTAAAATCCACGAATTATTGCGCCACAATTCTGGCCTCTTCTTTCGAATTGCCTCACGCAAACGTCTCATAACTTGTAAATAATACTCTTTGTTAACCGTTCGACCTTCTGGAAGGAATTCAGAATGGACGACACCGCGAAAATCAAAGAAAACGGTCAGTAAAACTTTAATTTTGGAGCGACTTTGTCGTGATTTTTTTGGTTTCGGCTCATCTTCGGCGCGCCATTCGGACGATTGTTGACTTGTGAGCATATCAAATTCATATACCCACGTTTCATCACCAGTTATGATGCGTTCCATGAATGTGGGATCGCTATCTGCGTTCGCAATCATCTGTTTAGCGACCTCAACTCGATGCTGTTTTTGCAAAAAATTCAGCTCTTTTGGAACAAGTCGTGCTTCAATGCGTTTCATGCCCAGAATTTCCGTCAAAATGTGTTCGGTCGATCCAAATGAGATATCAAGGAGTGCAGCTATCTCCCGAATGCTAATTGAGCGGTTTTCCATAACTAAATTCTTCACGGAAGCGATGTTTTCGGCGGTAGTTGAGGTCGATGGTCGTCCAGAACGCGGCATGTCACTCACGCTTTCACGGCCTTCTTTAAAGTCTTTGTGCCAAACAAATGTACGATTTTGTGACATAGAGTCCTCACCAAAGGCTTTTTGCAACATTTTGAGCGTTTCCGCTGCAGAAAATCCGTTTGCAACACAAAATTTCACACAAACGCGTTGTTCCAATTTTTTATCCATGGTAAAAATCACCGAGCGTCTATTTTTCGACTAACAAAAGCAGTTGTCAAAACAAAACTAATGGATAATTTGCTCTCACACTTTGACAGAATATCAGAACTAGTGTTGCCATCTTACACTAAAAAGATTTTACCGAAAAAATAAAGGCGGCCTTTTTAAATTGAAAATTACCGGAACTTTTTGATCACAAGGTACATCCTTTTCTTGACTATCCAATTTGTGAGTGATCCCAACAGCATCCTTACTGTTGGTTAAAATGGGTCCAAATCGACTCTCAAGCAAAAAACCACCATCACACTCTATGAGTGACCCCAACAGCATTCTTACTGTTGGGAGAGAGCTAAGTGGCTTTGCTCGAAGGTGCTTGAAGTTTTATCTAGTTGTCACCTTTTGCTTCGTTGAAGAGCACATTAAACATGCGTATTAGAAATTGGAAATATCTTCCCATCATCATGGGATCCTAGTAGTGGACAGCAATTTCTGCTAGAACCAAATATGTGAAGAGATAGTATCGATAGGTCCGATAGCGTTCGGCAGGGTGTGAAATTGAATAGAAGTAGTTTGAAATTGAGCGTAGGGCATTTGTAAAGCAGTATTTCGAAGTAAGTAAATGACGACATTACCGGTAAAATTAGATTTTGTGTTTTCAAAATCTCTAATTGGATATTGATTTCTATCACATGTGGTCTTTAGGAAATGTAAAACAGAAATTTTCGAGTGCAGTTAGCTTTATAAAGTCCTTTTAAACAAATTTTTTCAATGTGTCCTCCATTTTTATTAATAACATCCTCGAGCCGACGCCGGAAGCCAGAGCATGCCTTTCGGACGTAGTCCTCCGACATTGACTGCCATGTGCGTGTTATGGTTGACTTCAGGGTTTTCACACTAGGGTGTGATATTTTGCAAGCTCGTGCTTCAACATATGCCCAAATCGAAGAATCCAACGGATTAAGATCTGGACTGCTAGGGGGCCACAAATCCTTCGGCCAAAACTTCATGTTATCGTTCAACCATTGTTGGGTTCGATTGGACGTGTGACACGGCGCTCCATCCTGCTTTAGGACAACGTTTTGGTCCTCGGAGAAGTTGGCCTTCACCCAGGGAAGCACTTGGTCCTTTAAAATACCGATATTCACTTCGGTATTGATGTTAACTCCAGCATCAATGAAAACAGGCGGCATTTTCAAACCGTTGGACGCCACCAAGCCAAACATCATGACACCAGCCGGATGTTTGGTTTAAAATTTAAATTTCAATTTTTCCGCTGTTGGCCACAGCATCGATGCTGAAAAGCTTTTCGTCGGAGAACGGGATTATATTTTTTTTCCTTCTTCAACAAGGAAAGCAATCTCTTGGAACGAGTCACTCGTAGTTCCTTGACCCGGTCCGTAATCAAGTTGCGTTTCACTCTGGCTCTGGAAGATGCATGCAGGTCTTCTTTGATGATTCTCCGCATGGATTTCTCCGAAATATTGGCTTCCCTTGCAAGTTTTCTTATGGAACGCACCGGGTTGCGAGCAATTTTTGCACGGACCGATTTGATCACGTTCGGCGTCCGTGCAAAGCGCGGACGTCCGCTTCCCGGCTTCCACTGCTTAGGACCATCCTGCAGGGACTTTTTTATGTGGTAAACTGTTGCCAAATGGCACCCTACAACCTCGGCAATCTCTTTCGGCTTCTTCTGGGCGAGCAACAAACTGGTGATCACTTCTTTCGCGAACATTTTGACGAATTTGCAATAAAAACAAATAGAATGTTTGGATGCAGCACTTGAAAGTAAACATAAACAAATACACTTTCGACAGAAATTAGTCACTAGCTACACGAATTAACCCAATACTCAAGTTTGAACATTTTCGCATTATTTTCTGCCGCACCCTGTAAAAGAATTTTAAATATTTTTTTGCATAATTTGTTGTCAGAAAAGAAAATGATCTTCTCACTTGAAGAACTGATAACTTCCAGAACTAGTTACATGGGCCTGCCCCAAGGCTCATGTCTAAGTCCCTTTCTTTATAACTTTTACGTCAAAGACATTGACAATTGTTTGGCAGAACAATGCACGCTAAGGCAACTTGCTGACGACAGTGTGGTCTCTTTAAGAGGCTCACAAGCCGTCAACTTGCAAGGGCCATTGCAAAATTCCCTAGATAACCTATCTTCTTGCGCTAGGAGTCTAGGGATCGAATTCTCACCGCAGAAAACTGAACTGGTACTGTTTACTCGAAAGCGGTACCCAGCCCAATTGCAGCTTAATCTTTTGAGCAGAAACATTACCCACTCGTTATCTTTCAAATACCTTGGCGTCTGGTTTGATTCAAAGTGCACATGGAATGCCCACATTAAGTATTTGAAGCAAAAATACCAAAAAAGGGATCAACTTTCTTCGTTCAATTTGCGGCACATGGTGTGGTGCTCATCTGGGAGACCTCATAACCCTTTATAAAACAACTATTCTCTCTGTTCTGCTCTTTTTGCTTTCTCTCGTCAAGAAAAAGTCACCTTATAAAATTGGAACGAATTCAATATCGTTTCTGCGTATTGCTCTTGGCTGTATGCACTCAACGCATAACATGAGTCTCGAAGTTCTGGCAAGAGTAAAACCCCTCCAGAATCGGTTCTGGGAGCTCTCGCTGAGAATATTAATCAAATGTGGAGTGAAAAACGCATTTGTAATAGAAAATTTCGAAGAAATGTTAGGGCTGAACACACAATCTCGATTTATGAGAATTTACCACCACTACATATCGTCGGATATGTGTCTTCCGTGTTATTCTCCAGACCGTGCTCACTTCACCTACAGCAGTTCCTCAATTCATTATGATCTTTCCATGAAACAAGCATCTCATGGGACTCCGAATCAGCTTCGTTCTATTATTATTTCCCGTATTTTTTACTGAAAAGTACCAACACGTCAATTCTGAAAAAAGGTTTTTCACTGATGGGTCTTGCCTTAATGGATCCACTGGCTTCGGTGTCTGCAATGAAAACTCTAGCGCCTTCCACAAACTTCAGGAACCTTGTTCTGTTTATGTTGCTGAGCTGGCAGCAATCAACTTCGCATTGGGGATGATTTCCAACATGCCCGCAGACCATTACTTCATCTTCTCGGACAGCCTCAGTTCGATTGAGGCCCTTCGGTCGATGAAACCTAGTAAACAGTCTTCTTATTTCCTTTCAAAACTAAGAGAACAGATGAGTGTACTGGTCGAAAGATCATATTTGATCACCTTTGTAAGGGTCCCTTCACATTGCTCAATTCTAGGCAATGAGAAAGCGGACTCGCTCGCAAAGGTAGGCGGATTTGTATGATAGACAAATTTCACACGATGAATTTTACCATTTAGTACGTTAGAGTACCCTTTCGAGTTGGCAAACCGATTGGGACACCGGAAATCTAGGACAGCTGTTACATTCCATCATTCCTATTGTTTCGTCGAGGACGTGGTTTAAGGATCTACACGTAACCCGTCATTCCATACGCGTGATGAGTAGGCTTGAGTCCAACCACTACCAGTTAGATGCACACCTCTATCGCATTAACCTCGTGGACAGCGATCTTTGCCGGTGTGGAAACGGTTATGATGACATCGATCACGTAGTCTGGCAATGTTTCTATGCGAGATGTGTTGGGATCTCGCGATCTGTGCTATATTCAATCGATTTATGTGTTTATCCAAATGTCTTGTATAAGAGTTTAATCCGCTTGTGTGTTTTTTTTTTTCTTCATTTATTAGTTTGTGTTTGTTTTGTTCCGACATCTGAGGAATCTCATCGTCGCCCAATGGTGACCACAACCAGCCGAACACCAAAAGGGAGCCCTGACCATTCCGCACCAAGCTATTGTGCTGGCGACAACTATCTGATGAGACTACAGCATCCTATTTCCAAGTTCCTCTGTCCAATCCATCCCCAAAAAATGTCACCCCTTTTGACCTCGGGTAAACCGCGAGTAAACGGCCCAAGTCATACTAACGCAAGTATTAAGTCATTCATTATATAAAAAAACAATGAATTATTGGCTACGTAAAGCTAACGCAATTGAGCCTGCCAAATAAACGAACTAGATAAAAAAAACAATACATATTTAAGAATCTTAGCATTTCAGCTTTCTGAAACACCCAAGAAATTGCAAATTGGTATAGAAATGGCAGAATAATTCATGATTATATGAGGTAATGTACAGAAAAACTATATTTTGACCATAACTTTAAATTTTGGGGATGTTGGAGCAATGGCAAATGTGTTTTTCCTTTATACTCGACGAGACCAACAGCCTGGAGTAGGTCATTTGAAAGGTTCATTAAATTTTTATTTTATTTTGTAGCACCGTGTAATTTGTGGAAATAAGGAAACTGCCCCCATATTAATCTCATTGTTCCTATATTCATTCTACGATAAATCAAACAATTGGGCAGTTGAAGGATCGGTTTCGTTTTCTAATAATGTTTGCTCACGTTAAATAACTACAACAAACATTACTAACTAATCCTGTCACGTGTATATCGTTTTATTTCAAGTAGGATGAATATAGGAACAATGAGATTAATATAGGTACATCTTCCCTACCTCACGAAAATCCAGCCTCAAAATCGAAACTATCCCCTCTAAAACGCACAAACTATCCCAACCAAAATTGCGCAGCAATATATCCAGAGCCACAGCCTGCCCCGACAATTGATTCGCCCGAAAAGAAAAGAATCGCAACATCGCAACAATCGCAAACATCGCATGACTCATTACGCTTCCGCAATCATCGAAGACGTGCACCAAAAACCCGACTACCGAAATTATGATGATTGATGAATGTCAACAAAAGCGGGGCGAAAGGAATCTGCGAGCTTATCACAACGACGACGACGACGACGACGACGACGATGGGACAGCCGAAATCCTAACCGAACCGAACGAGCGTTGTCGTTTCGGGCATTCGGCGGCCCGACACACCCGACCAACGTCAGCGGACGGAAGTTCGACCCCCGTAGAATACTACTTTTACTTTTAAATAGTCCCATCGCTTCGGTATTCGTTCGTTGCTGTCGGTTCGAAATTATAAATTCAATTTCGCTATGTAGTCAATGATTTGCTGTTGATGTTTTTTTGTTTGCCAGTGGTTCTAAGCGACTCCGGTCGACTGCGTGCAAAAAATAATATGCTTATGGATGTCACTTTTTTTTTTGCTGCTTCTTAGGCACGAGCAGCAGCGCTTCTGTATTGGGAATGCTCGGGTTGGAATCGGATCGAATTGCATGGTTGCCAATCGTGGCAATGACAGTGAAAATTAACCAGGCAAATGCGATGGTGGCGGCTGGCAGGCGATTTTTTCTTCTAATCGAAAACACACTTATCGGAGGTTATTGAACCTCCGATTTCTGGAGAATTCGTTTTCGCGATAGTCGAAAAATGCCAGAAGAATGACAACAATGACTATGACTTCATAACCATTGATTAGCAATCAAGTCGTGCTCTGATAGTTGATTTATTCGTGAAGAAGGCGTTGAATTAAAAAACTGACAGCATTTTGTAAACTGATCTGTTTGTTTAGATAGAGGATAAGAGCATTGGAATTGCTTTACTCTTAAAACTACCTGGATCCTCTTCCAAACCAAACGATTTTTTACCGCTACTTTACCTAAATATTTATCAAAATTGCCACTAAGACTGTTTTCCAATTGAAGAAAAAATGTTAATGTTTTTTGATAGTTTTATTTCTGACAGATGAGCGATTAGATTAGATTAACTCCTTCTCCAAAATCGGCTGATCAGCAACCGAGGGATTTTCGAACATTTTAAGTTATTTCGTAATATCAATTTTGAATGAAAATTCACCTCAGGGAGTTCTCCAATTTGTGAATTTTAAATTGAACTTGACATTTTGAAAATGAATTTAAATTTCCGAAAATCCTGCCTACTTTTCGAGAAGGTGTTTATCTGAACTAGTGCTGATCTATCAGCATTGAGTCAGCTATAGTAGCAGCGTTGTTTGAAAATTGTTCATCAGTCAAATTTAAGTGAACAATACAAGCTGAACATTGAGAGATTCTCTTCGTCGACTTTCTCTTTCTTTAATAGTTTGTCTATTAAAAGATTTGCTGATGTTTTTGACGTATTGGATCCTTAATTACACTTTATATTACCGTACTGTGTGTTGAAAATACTTGAACATGTTTTTACATAGCCGTAGGAACGCAAACAGAAAGTCGACGAAGAGAGTCTCCCAATGTTACTTAGGACCTACTGCATTGTTCAGCTTGACCCCCCCCCCCCCCCCCCACCCCCCCCCCCCCCCCCCCCCCCCCCCCCCCCCCCCCCCCCCCCCCCCCCCCCCCCCCCCCCCCCCCCCCCCCAACCCCCCCCCCCCCCCCCCCCGCCCACCCCCCCCCCCCCACACACACCCCCCCCCCCCCCGCGCCCCTTTCCTTCCTCCTCTCCCCCGGACCCACATAATAACTTGTGCGTTTTATCCACGATTTTATGGGCAGTGTCAATAATAACACGGGTTTTCCTATGGATTGACTGCCGCTCTTTGACATTTTCGAAAACGAAATTAAATCGTGTCTATCGTCGAGCAGGTCTAGATTTGAAGTTATGGCATCGTTTCGTGGAACGATCGGATAAAACTGGTGTAATCGTTGGGTTAAATATCAACACCACTCAATCTGGATCGCGTAGAGGTAGTAAATTAGGAGTCGATGTTTTTCTGGGCTCTTTTGAGTGATGCGATTTTTTATCAGCTTCCCATGGTGAAATCATGCTGTCAGTTCTTCGGGGAGCTTGCGTGTAACGTTTTAAACAAATCTTACTTGCTTTGTGAGTTACACCCGATGTTAAGAAGCAATACAAAGCTCATGCGATGTTTTTTTTTTTTTTTAGACGTAGGACTACTTCTGTGTTTTTTAATAATGGGCTACACGTTGCGTGTGCGTTGGAGCGTCACGAAATATGGTTAGATTTTGAACGTTAATAACTCAGTCATTTCTCGATCGATTTGTAAATTTTTTGCACCAATCGATCCGGACATTCACTACGCGTTACATATTGAATATGTATTATTGTAAATATTTTACCTCTAGTTACCAAGGAACTCATCTGAAGGATTTTTTTTTAATTTGTCTCGAATGTCTACGTTATTGGTCTCAAGTCACCACGGAAAGTCTCATAATCGCCTAGAACTTGTTTCAACTTATCTAAAGTTTGCATGAAACTTGTCTTCTACAAAATTTCCCTTGTGTACCCGCGGGGCATGCTTTCATTTCCCAAGGAACTCTTCTGAAGTTTCTACGGGATTTGTCCTAAATTCTTACATAATTGGTGTTATGTTCCCACGGAACTGATTTCAAGCTCACCCGCAGTTTGTCTCCAGTTCGTTCGAAACCAGCGGCAAGTTTGTCTGAAACTTCTTAGGTTCCCCCAAAACTTGCCTCAAGTTCAGAAGCGGTCAAGCGGCCATTCAGACCTTGTTTCAAGTTCGTTCGGAATTTGTCTTAAGTTCCTATAACATTTTTCTCTAGTTCCCAAGGAACTCGTCTCAAGTTTCATTGAAATGTGTCTCAAATGCCTACGTTATTTGTCCCAAGTCTCCACGGTACTGGTTTCAAGTTCACCCGGATCTTGTATCAAGTTCACCTGAACTTGTCTCAGGTTCACCTCGAACTAGTTTCAAATCCACCTAGAACTTGTCTCAAGTTCCCTCCGAATCAGTCGTTAGTTCCCTCGACATTTCTCTCATGTTCCCTCGGAACTTGTCTTAAGTTCCTACAACATTTCCCTAGCGTACTTCTGGGGGGTAACCTATAGTACCCAAGGAACTCGTCTGAAGTCTCTTTGGAATTTGTCTTAAGTCCCCATGGAACTGGTCTAAACTTCTCTCGGCACTTGTCTAAAGTTCGTTCGGAATCGTTCTCAGGTTCGCCTGGACTAGTCTCAAGTTCGCCCGGAGCTTGTCACAATTTCGCTCGTAACCAGCGGCAAGTTCATCGGAAACTTTTCAGCGTCTTCCAAAACGTGTTTCAAGTTTCACAAGCACTTGTTTCAAGTTCTTGCGGAACTTGTCTCAAGTTCCTACAATATTTCCCTGGAGCTTACCTCTAGTTTCCAAGGAACTCGTCTGACGTTTTGGTTTTCGGATTTGTCTCAAATTCCTACGTATTTGTCAAGTTCCCACGGAACCTGTCTCAAGTTCACATGAACTATTCTCAACTAGTTTCAAATTTGCCTAGAATTTGGCACAAGAGCGTTTCCAGGCGAAATGACCTACCGACCAACTTCGAGTGTCTCCAATTTAATTGAAACTTTGTACACACGTTTTACCCACGAAAGTAAGTTTTTTCAACTGATGCAAAATATTTTTGGACTCAAGAGTCAGTTTAAAAGAGGGCGTAAGCATTTTGAATAGCACGTCAATTAATAATGTGTAGCTCGAAAACCTTTGGTTGTACAAAAATACTGTCTAAGAACAAGTTGTGGCCCTATGTGGGAGGCTGTGAAAAAATACACACTGAAAAAAAAATTCGGAAAAAAATCGACAATTAATATGAAAATTTAAATATCTAAACAAAAAGATTTTTTAATTTTTTTAATTTTTGACGGTGAAAACTTGAAGTTATTACGCAAATTTTAGCAAACACTCCAGGATGGAGAAATGTCAGGGAAAAAAGTTTCTAAAACATCAACTTTTGGTGTATTTCTCAAAATTTCAATATTTGCGGGAATAAACGTATTCTGATGATATAATCTGATTTTTGAAGTATTTTAAAAATGTCCAGTTCCTAATGATGATCTTCGTAAGAGTATTCGTTCTCGAGATATTTCCGATTTAATTTTACCATATTCGAATAAAATTCGAAAATACGACCAATACCTTTTCCAATCCTCTTGCCACTTGAGCTTCTTCAGATAGCTGACCGATTTGAACAAGGACATGATTAATCACGGCTGATCTATGTTTCAATACTCTATGAACGATAGCAGGTATACCAAGGGTATAAACTGACCAGCAAACGCGCAGTTTCATTCCAATAGTCATCATTTGTGGTCATGTTAATCTTACATGTAGATACCATGGCTTGCAATATTGAACCGCAAAGATAGAAAGCAGTACGGTCAAGACCTGTAATGTCGACAGGAAATGATGAATTTGAATGGACGCGTATCACCACGCCATCGCTCTAGCTCCACTATTTAGGGAGCTATGAGTTGAGACCGTTTAAATCGACTTTTTGACCACTATGCAGTGGCAAGTTCGCCGGAATCTTCTCAGGTTCCCTGAAAATTAGTCTCGAGTTCCCCAAACACTCAAATTCCTGCAACATTTCCTTCGTTACAGCTTCGGGACTAGATCCCAAGTTTCTTTGGAATTTGTCTCAAGTCCCCACAGAACAAGTCTCTAGTTCACTCGGAACTTGTCCTAAGTTTGCTTGAACTAGTCGCAGGTTCGCCTAGAACTTGTTTCAGGTTCGCTTGCAACTTGTCTCAAGTTCCTACCAAATTTACACCCCGGGGCCTTGTCTCCATTTCCCAAGGAACTAATCTGAAGTTTCTTCGGGATTTGTCTAAAATTCTTACGTAATTTGTTTCAGTTCAAGTTCACCCGGAACTTGTCTCAAGATCGCCTAGAACCTTTTTCAAGTTCACCCGGAACTTGTCTCAATTTCACTTGGAACCAGCGGCAAGTTCTCCTGAAACTTGTATCAAGTTCCCCCAAAACTTGTTTCAAGTTCTTTCGGCACTTGTCTCAAGTTACCTACAGGGTAGGCCCAAATAAGTGACGCATGAAACAAAGACCGTATCTCCCACGAAAAGACAAATAATTTAAATGTTTCTTTGTTATTCTGTTTCTTGTATTTTATTATTTATGTGTACAGATTTACATTTCGATTTTATCGCCTTTACCTTTAATTATTTCCCTAAGTCTCTTCACGCAGCTGATTTTCGGGGAATTTCATCCCATATCTTCTGTATGGTAGCTTTGAATGTTTCAATACCAATTGGTTTGAGATCTCGAAAGTGAGCTTCCATGATTCCCCAAATAGAGAAATCCAGAGGATTTGCATCTGGCGAAGAAGCTGGCCATAATTCCTTAGGAATGAAGTCTGGCAAATTCTTTGTGCACCATGCTTGGGTAATCTTTGCTCAATGCGACGGCGCAGAATCTTGTTGAAACACCCATTTGCGGTTACCGAACATCGTTGAAGTATGCTTCTTCAAATGCTTTTTCAGGACCTCTTTTACGTAGTATGCTGCGTTGGTGTTTACATCCTTATCAATGAAAAGCAGTGGTAGACGACCTGCCGCAGAAATCGCTCCACAAACCATGACCGAGTATGATTTTGGAAGCGTTGAACTGCGCGAATTGAAGAAGGGATATCTTGAACGCTCGCTGCATAGACACTGTCATTTTGAGCGTTGAAACTTTGCTGCAAAACGATTTTTTTCTCATCCGAAATCACAATCATGGAATCACCGTGCCGACGAAGTTATTCGCGACAACGAATGACTCCGTTGATCTTGTTGGCTTCCGAAAGTCCATGAATTTTTCTTTTCTTGTACGGCACCAATCTCAAATCCTCTTTGAGAACTGCTCTGATAGTTTTCCTGGAGACGTCCATATCCTGAGCCAGTTTATATGAAGAACGACAAGGATTTCGGCGAATTCGCTCACGCACCGCCTTTACAAGCCGTTTGGTACGTACACTGCGAGGACGACCTGGTTTTTTCTTTGGATCGATGGTTCCCAGCTTCTCAACGTCCGGTCCATTAATGTGCGGCATATTCTCGCCAAATGCAGCTGCAAAATCCGTTGTCTTTTGAAATCCACATTTTCTTAGGCACTTCCTGTCGACGGAATCTAGCTAACACTAGTTGGTTTACATATTAATCAGTCCCTCTTTAATATGCTGGCAACCAGGTGGCTCTTGCGATGGCTAGAAGAATTACACACTGAAACAAAATACTGCGTCACTTATTCGGGCCTACCCTGTAGAACTTATTTAAAGTTCCTCCGGAGCAACTAGTTTTTCATTATACTAATAAAAAGACAGTGGAGGTATGAAATATCGCTTACCATGGGCAATAGCATGTGGGATAAAATTAAAATTCCAGTTCCAGTAAGGCCGATCCCACCGCTGAGTTTCATGTTTGTTGCAAACTGCTTGCCAGTTTTAAAATTTGGAACTGTCAAAAATAAAACTAGAACACGTTAATCGATGTAAAACACGAATGAGATGTTTTAAAAATTTTGGTTGCACATTAATTCGCGTGGAAAACCCAATTGTAAAACAAACCAACAGGACGCTAATCAAACAGTCATCAGTCATAACAGCTGGCACAACTACAAAGGAAACCAATTTAAAACAATGTTGCATCCGTGTTTCAAATCGCGGTGAAAATAGAACAGAGCTGTCGAGCAGTTGTAAATCTGTTGCAAAAATTTGCTCGAAAAGTAGAACTGCAACACAGCATTGGGAATGGCTTGTTTCAGTTCTTTCTAGTTGTAAACTATAACAGCCCATACAAGTAGAACGGCGTTGGGATCGGCCTAAGATTTCTGGAATCCTTTTGGGTCCTATAACTACTATGCAAAAGCGAAAAGTTTGGAATAACTCGGAAATACGGTGAATTGGAACTGCAGAATCTTTTGGAAACCAGATGTAGCAGTCCTGAAATATTCGCCATAACTTGACTGTGTGAGTAGGACCGTAAAACTTTGAGATCACTAGCAAATACTAGACTGTACATACTTCTTTAAGTATTCCCAATCCGGTGCCGGTTAGTGTATTTACATTCCCTTGGCACACGGCCGCTCCATCATCTCCCCCATCGCCATCGTCGTCGTCTCAATAAAAACGCAATCCGTTACACATATACTGCAATTAATTGAGACTTTTAATAGCCTGCTTCCGAGGTGGAACCTCCCGAAGGGAAGATCGAAGGCCAAGCCATGCCGTGTCCAGGCGACTGCCTCCAACTGGAGCTGGTCGCGGCTGGCCGGTCCTTTAAATTTTAAAATTCCCGAAGGAGCGAGCATGTATGAAATTTTAATGATTTGCAACGTGCCATAAATCACCGATCACCGAGGCCCAATTTTACGACCTCACCGGAGGAGGAGGCCAAACACGCAATTCATTTGACTATAATCTATCTTTGGCCTCCCCCCCTCGGCGTCCGAGCGTCAGCCGTATGATTCTGTAAATTATTACACCATAAAGCACTTACCTTTATTGATAATCATGAATACTTAAATCAAACTCCTTCGGGGTTAATCAAAAAGTGGCGAAGATTCGAGGGGGGAGTCTTTAATAGAAAATACCTTGTGGTAAATATTATAAACACCTGATAATTACCCAGTTTCGAACAGTTTATTATGACTTGTGCTGACTCGGTTCCGAAGGGTGTGGGGCCCCTTCCGGACGGTTCGCTTTAATTGGACCTTTAACACGAGAGGAGGGTCGGATGGAAGAGAGCGTGCCCCGAGCGCCTCACGGTAAACACGCAATCATCAAGCGAACCGGGCTGGGACCCTATCCGTTTGCCAGTTTTTGCTCCGCTACGGCGCAAACATGATGGATTAATTTATGCCCCCCGCTTTGCGTGCCCTCGTGGTTTTGTGAACCTTTACAAGCATATTTATTGGCAACTTAACGACCAGCTTTCGCTGTCGTAATTTAGTTCAGTGCAGGAAAACACGTGTTATTCGAATTTTCAGGTTATATTTTTTTTTGGGATTAATCAAAGCAACACGTTTCGCCGAACGGTTCCACCAGCTGTCAGGATTGAGCAACTGTTCTACGATTGTTTTCTTCGTCGACGACAAAGCCTACTACCGTGTCGGCGATCAGTGACCCGCATCACTTCCTACAATGTTTTTCAATTAGCGGAAAATTTGTTTCCGCGGATTCGAACCCGTGTGGATCGGGGTAATTTATATTTCACGCCGTTTAGTTCCTTCCCCCCCACCCAGCTTCGGGTTTTTGTTTGTTTGTCGAGTGACTGAGGATGGTGAGTTTTCAATTTTCTGCTTTTCCCTGCGCGGTCAAATGCACTTGAACCGGCCGCCACCGTCCATCGCGGGGTGATGAATGGAATCTCTGGTCGCTTGTAGGCACTAATAGGCTTGAAAATTATCGCAGACGTCATAACGATTGCCATTCCGGAGTCGGCCTGTGACGCATCGTAAAGCGGGAAGTGAACCGCATTGTTGTGCTCCCTCCCTAGTCCGATAAGCGGACGTTTTACGCGATGGAAGGGAGTCGATCGGTAACCATTCGGAACTAATTAATGGGTCTGCTGGTCGCGCGATAGAACCCAACCGGTTTTGGCAGCGTCTGTGTCCTGGGTCCAAACGATCGGCGATCGGATCGAATTCCACAGTTTTGTCGGATTAGCCGGGAAGCTCTCTCGGTGGAGGTAGACATCAAGCGCCGCCGAACGCGTTTCGTTAACCTTTCGATCTGCCTTCCGGGAATTGATGCTCGTCTCGGCTAGACCAACGCCGGTTGATGATTAATTGATGGACTCTCTGAACGAAAGGCGAAAATGTTTCGTCCCGAGCGCGCAGTATCCTTGTGCTACAGCGGGAAGAAGACGAAACAAATCTCCCTTTTTGATCGGCTTTTGATTTATTTGATTAATTCACACGCGCGGCACGGCTCATCTTTGGTGGTGTGAAAAATCAAAGACTTTAAAGGAGAGGCAGCTGGGGAGGAGGAAGGTGGAGGAGAGGGAATCCCCCTGTCCCCCCCCCCCACCACACAACATACATTATTAAAACACCCCCCCCCCCCACCACACGCCCCTCACACACCCCTATTTATTCAACCCAACCTAAGTCCCCCCTCCCCCCCCCGCATTTTTTTCCCCCCTTTCTTCCCCCCCGGCTCTGCTTTTCTTTTTTTTTTTTTTCCAAACACCAAGGCACTCGAAAAACCATTCTCCCCTAACCCCCCAAGGACCAACAAAAAAAGCTTCCGATTCCAAATATGAAGGTTGTGAAGCAGCGTTGCCAAATTAACCCAGTAAGAAAGGTTAGTCTAACATTAGCCTTACGTTAGTCGAACACGTTAGACTGTTCGTCGAACATTTTGTCTAACTTTCGTCTAATGTTAGACGTCTGTTAGACACATCTGATACATGATGTTAGACATTACTAGTGTACATAGCTAACCAGTTAGTCTAACGTTAGACTAATTTTAGACGTAATTTAATGCGGGTGGTTAGACTCCGTTAGACGAGATTTATGGTGTAATTCATGAAAAAGCTCGCAATCAAAGTTTAATGGGCGTTTGTTTACTCTCTGCTATTCAAATAAAACTTAGCATTTTATACTATTTTAGCAGAGTGAAAACAAACGACCATAGATCTTTGATTACTAACCTTTTTTTTAAGCAGCATCGAACATCATAACCCGCTGTTTGCAGGCACAAACACCGTCGAAACACCATTGAGGTCGATTGAGGCAAATGACTGCAGCGACAAACATGAAAAAGAACGATAGCTGCGACGTAGCTCATTCGAGCTTAAGTTGCCAGCGTTGCCATAAGTATTTCCATTTATTTTGATAATGTGTCAAGAGAAATCTGATTATAGAAGTGTTTCAAATTCTTTATTCTTTATTTGGTTCGTCTTTGGTCTATGCAGTTCGATTAAAAAACGAACTATACGACATTTACCGAGCCATCTTGGGATAGAATAAAAAGTACTGACCGATAATTCTTGATAGTGGAGATATTAGATGAACATTTTCTTTTCTTTTCTTACTATGACATATCGTCAAGAATAGGTTTTTTTATTGCAAGATCTTTGATCACCTGCTTTAAGCAGTCGTTCTCCGAATAAATGAATCAATTAATTTTTGGTGAGTAAATATTGAATAAAAGATAGTTCTCATGCTGAAAAATCTACTTGAGTATCGCGAAATAAGTTTCCAGAATAAAATACAAGAAAAGACGCCAATCGATCAAATACTCAATATCCGTTGGTTTGATGCCGTTGGAAAAACTATGTCAAACTTAATGCACTATACCCACTATATGATTTTGTGCAATATTTCTATGTTCATGCAAAATGCATACACGTTGGTAGAATTATTCACCTTTTTATCAACATCATATGAACTGAATGAGTTGTACTTTTGTTTAACTTCATCAAATTTTGATTTCTCAAATAATTTCATATCAATCCAATCAGATACAGCAAATTTCAGTTAGCAATTTCTTAGTTCACACTGAAAAAAGTACCGTCAAAACAAACATATTTCAGCCAAATTTAAACATAACTTATGTTTATTTTGACCACTGCTTTATTTAAAAAATATTCCATGTTGAAATCCAAATGGCATCGATCTTTGAATTAAAAATCGTATTTCGTTTATTTTAAATAGGTTTACGTCAAAAATAAACGTAGGAATTTCGAAAACAAAAAAAATCGGTCTGTCTTATGTCTAATTGTTTTGTTTTGTTTACGTTCTAAATTTATATTAAGTATATTGTATTTCAAATAATTGAGTAATTTGGTTTGATTGCATTATAATCATATTGTTTGAAAACTAAGAATATTAACATGGGTTAGTCCGTGAGTTATATCGAGCAAGTAATCTACCAAAAAATGTAAAAATTGGCTCATGTCACGAGCGTTGAAACTTCTCCTCGGCCTCACGTTATGAAGAGGAAAGTACACGGTACCCACCAACGATGTGTATATTGTTAGGATAAACATGCCTTGAATTTGATTCAAACCTTAATATTTTTTGTCGGAAACATGCTTTCAATTTATTTTAATTAATTCTTATGTTTGAACTCGAACAATGATGTTTTCAATTTAAATAAACGTAATTATTCTCTGTGATTTTTCATGGTGTTGGATTGTTTTTAAATATAAATTCTTTAAATTTTTAAACCATTAACTTTACATAATCCTAGTACAAGTAATTCGCGATGAGTAAAAAATGTTTACTTTCAGATCAGTTATCAATTTTTAAATAATTTAAATGAAATGAGCTAATGTGCTTTCTTTAATCTTAGATATTGAAGAATTCATTTCTTAGTTCAGCAGTGATCCAATTTCAAATTTACTCTTTGTTTCGTTGTGTTTCATTGCAGTTGCAGTATTATGAAATTATCAATGAATGAATCGCATTGGATCGAAATGACTATTAACAGCACTGTTCATAAGACTCGATGTAAAATAAATATGTTTTGTGGGGGCAAAACGATAAAGTAATTAAAGTTAGTTTTCACTTAAATTCGACAGTTTTCAAATAACCTTCCTACTATAGTGGCCTCATTTTTGACAGACGAACAATTAATTTAGTTGAACGTCCTTCAATAAGCGGACGACCAACAGAGGGGTTTTTGGACATTTTAATTTATTTCTTAAATGTCAAGTTTAAGTGAAAATTCACAAATTTTAGCACTGCCTCTATAAATCAACTCTACTCAATAAGCGGACTTTTTAATCAGAAAATCCTCATGACAAGACAAAAATTTCATTACCAGTGTCAAAAATAGGTCGGGCCATATAATCATGACTCGATATAAGATGATTTGATACAATATAATTTTCTGATAAGAAAAATTTTGTAGATAGAAGTATCCTTATATCGAGATAAAAGTAATGTAAATTCGAGTTGCGTTTAATCGCGGCTACGTTCTTAAGCTTATGTATATAGTGGCATGACTGTATTTTACTCTCTTTCTGATTAGCAACCCATTTGGCCTTTCAACCGAATAATACTCTGCCTACTAGGATTGGGTCTAATGACATTCGACCCATAATTCTGACTTAATCATAACAGTAATCATTATGATAATAATAATGATAAATAATAATATTAATAATCATAATGGCCATAAGAGCCTCTTCTTAGTGAAATGTCGTACCATTTTAACCATTTACCAAATTAACATATTTTATAAGCTGTACTATATATTTTATTACTCTACAATTAAACCATCAGGGAAAAGCTAAAAAGAAACATGGAATAAAAGCATGTTACACTAATATAGTTATGACTATTTAACAGCTAGATATAATTATCAAAAAAAAAAATCATCACTAAGACGCATTGTTTAGCAAAACAACGATATCGGGGATATTTATCCCAACGAAGTCGAACTAGAATCTAACAAAAATTTAATCAACGTTAAATGGATGGTTTGTAATACAAGTAATGACACTTAAGAACCGTGGTATAAGCGTCAGTCACACGATTTAAATTATGAGATACTGGCAGATTACAAATAAACCTTTGCTCAACTTAAATACAATCACAATTCGTTTAGACGATGACCCAACACTCTTAAACAGGTGTTAATGCTCTATTCCACTTATATTGGTGGCCCTGAAAAGGAACACTACCCCTACTACTGCTACCTTACTTCTAGTTTACTTAGACACGGCTTTGATTCGCTCGGAAAAGTCGTGTAAGGGTCATCCGTCGATTAATTTATGTAAACTAGGACCTGTTCGGAGCTGCTGGAACTGCTTGCATTTTCGCTGGTGGAGCAAGTATGCATCGTAGGAACCCATCCACTGACTACCGGGAATTATCGGACGAGGATTGTTTGAATGATTAGCGGTTCATTTGTTTCAATATTTTAAGACGGTTGTTTTATTGTAAAATTTTTATTTGACACAGGATTTGACATGCTACTTTTTCTGTAAGCTTGTTTTATATTTGCGCTTCGGTGCGGTTATTACTTGAGTCATTTGGGAGTCGATTTAACGTAAACGTTCAGTAAAAATTTCGCAATAATTTATCACGCAACGCAGTATAATTAATAACTAAAATGATTGATTAAAGTTGTGTAACAGTACTCTTAATTTATTTAATTTAATATTTTTACTTCATTAATACGTCAAAATAGTGTTGGTAGTCGTTCCAAGATGCGCTCCGAATCTATTTTGTGAGCAATGTACTTAGTGAATAATTTTGATTACTTTTCAGTTAACAATTAAATAATACTTTAAATAATTTCTTAAAATACACAACAAAATACTAGTATTAAATTCATTATTACGGTCAACAGTTTATCGATCTTTCAATATGTTAAGCCAATTGTCCAATAATAGTTAAAAAGTTGGTTGGATTTAAATGCTAAGGCATAGCAGCTAACTTAAAAATAACTGTTTTTGGTATTTGGAAGGTTTATCACCTCAACATAGGTAAAGGCGTATCTATAAACAAACACCTAATTTTATTGGTTGGGTCCAACTTGTTCATGTTCAAAGAATAATTTATTAGAAATAAAAATAGAAGCAACCACTTCGAAGAATATCAAGAATGATCATCATCAATCGATATGT
>JAHHFK020002485.1:0-42133 GCA_024533555.2 Aedes koreicus | reverse complement strand
GAGTGTTGAGCACTGAGTGTTGAGCACTGAGTGTTGAGCACTGAGTGTTGAGCACTGAGTGTTGAGCACTGAGTGTTGAGCACTGAGTGTTGAGCACTGAGTGTTGAGCACTGAGTGTTGAGCACTGAGTGTTGAGCACTGAGTGTTGAGCACTGAGTGTTGAGCACTGAGTGTTGAGCACTGAGTGTTGAGCACTGAGTGTTGAGCACTGAGTGTTGAGCACTGAGTGTTGAGCACTGAGTGTTGAGCACTGAGTGTTGAGCACTGAGTGTTGAGCACTGAGTGTTGAGCACTGAGTGTTGAGCACTGAGTGTTGAGCACTGAGTGTTGAGCACTGAGTGTTGAGCACTGAGTGTTGAGCACTGAGTGTTGAGCACTGAGTGTTGAGCACTGAGTGTTGAGCACTGAGTGTTGAGCACTGAGTGTTGAGCACTGAGTGTTGAGCACTGAGTGTTGAGCACTGAGTGTTGAGCACTGAGTGTTGAGCACTGAGTGTTGAGCACTGAGTGTTGAGCACTGAGTGTTGAGCACTGAGTGTTGAGCACTGAGTGTTGAGCACTGAGTGTTGAGCACTGAGTGTTGAGCACTGAGTGTTGAGCACTGAGTGTTGAGCACTGAGTGTTGAGCACTGAGTGTTGAGCACTGAGTGTTGAGCACTGAGTGTTGAGCACTGAGTGTTGAGCACTGAGTGTTGAGCACTGAGTGTTGAGCACTGAGTGTTGAGCACTGAGTGTTGAGCACTGAGTGTTGAGCACTGAGTGTTGAGCACTGAGTGTTGAGCACTGAGACTGAGTTGAGCACTGAGTGTTGAGCACTGAGTGTTGAGCACTGAGTGTTGAGCACTGAGTGTTGAGCACTGAGTGTTGAGCACTGAGTGTTGAGCACTGAGTGTTGAGCACTGAGTGTTGAGCACTGAGTGTTGAGCACTGAGTGTTGAGCACTGAGTGTTGAGCACTGAGTGTTGAGCACTGAGTGTTGAGCACTGAGTGTTGAGCACTGAGTGTTGAGCACTGAGTGTTGAGCACTGAGTGTTGAGCACTGAGTGTTGAGCACTGAGTGTTGAGCACTGAGTGTTGAGCACTGAGTGTTGAGCACTGAGTGTTGAGCACTGAGTGTTGAGCACTGAGTGTTGAGCACTGAGAGCACTGAGTGTTGAGCACTGAGTGTTGAGCACTGAGTGTTGAGCACTGAGTGTTGAGCACTGAGTGTTGAGCACTGAGTGTTGAGCACTGAGTGTTGAGCACTGAGTGTTGAGCACTGAGTGTTGAGCACTGAGTGTTGAGCACTGAGTGTAGCACTGAGTGTTGAGCACTGAGTGTTGAGCACTGAGTGTTGAGCACTGAGTGTTGAGCACTGAGTGTTGAGCACTGAGTGTTGAGCACTGAGTGTTGAGCACTGAGTGTTGAGCACTGAGTGTTGAGCACTGAGTGTTGAGCACTGAGTGTTGAGCACTGAGTGTTGAGCACTGAGTGTTGAGCACTGAGTGTTGAGCACTGAGTGTTGAGCACTGAGTGTTGAGCACTGAGTGTTGAGCACTGAGTGTTGAGCACTGAGTGTTGAGCACTGAGTGTTGAGCACTGAGTGTTGAGCACTGAGTGTTGAGCACTGAGTGTTGAGCACTGAGTGTTGAGCACTGAGTGTTGAGCACTGAGTGTTGAGCACTGAGTGTTGAGCACTGAGTGTTGAGCACTGAGTGTTGAGCACTGAGTGTTGAGCACTGAGTGTTGAGCACTGAGTGTTGAGCACTGAGTGTTGAGCACTGAGTGTTGAGCACTGAGTGTTGAGCACTGAGTGTTGAGCACTGAGTGTTGAGCACTGAGTGTTGAGCACTGAGTGTTGAGCACTGAGTGTTGAGCACTGAGTGTTGAGCACTGAGTGTTGAGCACTGAGTGTTGAGCACTGAGTGTTGAGCACTGAGTGTTGAGCACTGAGTGTTGAGCACTGAGTGTTGAGCACTGAGTGTTGAGCACTGAGTGTTGAGCACTGAGTGTTGAGCACTGAGTGTTGAGCACTGAGTGTTGAGCACTGAGTGTTGAGCACTGAGTGTTGAGCACTGAGTGTTGAGCACTGAGTGTTGAGCACTGAGTGTTGAGCACTGAGTGTTGAGCACTGAGTGTTGAGCACTGAGTGTTGAGCACTGAGTGTTGAGCACTGAGTGTTGAGCACTGAGTGTTGAGCACTGAGTGTTGAGCACTGAGTGTTGAGCACTGAGTGTTGAGCACTGAGTGTTGAGCACTGAGTGTTGAGCACTGAGTGTTGAGCACTGAGTGTTGAGCACTGAGTGTTGAGCACTGAGTGTTGAGCACTGAGTGTTGAGCACTGAGTGTTGAGCACTGAGTGTTGAGCACTGAGTGTTGAGCACTGAGTGTTGAGCACTGAGTGTTGAGCACTGAGTGTTGAGCACTGAGTGTTGAGCACTGAGTGTTGAGCACTGAGTGTTGAGCACTGAGTGTTGAGCACTGAGTGTTGAGCACTGAGTGTTGAGCACTGAGTGTTGAGCACTGAGTGTTGAGCACTGAGTGTTGAGCACTGAGTGTTGAGCACTGAGTGTTGAGCACTGAGTGTTGAGCACTGAGTGTTGAGCACTGAGTGTTGAGCACTGAGTGTTGAGCACTGAGTGTTGAGCACTGAGTGTTGAGCACTGAGTGTTGAGCACTGAGTGTTGAGCACTGAGTGTTGAGCACTGAGTGTTGAGCACTGAGTGTTGAGCACTGAGTGTTGAGCACTGAGTGTTGAGCACTGAGTGTTGAGCACTGAGTGTTGAGCACTGAGTGTTGAGCACTGAGTGTTGAGCACTGAGTGTTGAGCACTGAGTGTTGAGCACTGAGTGTTGAGCACTGAGTGTTGAGCACTGAGTGTTGAGCACTGAGTGTTGAGCACTGAGTGTTGAGCACTGAGTGTTGAGCACTGAGTGTTGAGCACTGAGTGTTGAGGTTGAGCACTGAGTGTTGAGCACTGAGTGTTGAGCACTGAGTGTTGAGCACTGAGTGTTGAGCACTGAGTGTTGAGCACTGAGTGTTGAGCACTGAGTGTTGAGCACTGAGTGTTGAGCACTGAGTGTTGAGCACTGAGTGTTGAGCACTGAGTGTTGAGCACTGAGTGTTGAGCACTGAGTGTTGAGCACTGAGTGTTGAGCACTGAGTGTTGAGCACTGAGTGTTGAGCACTGAGTGTTGAGCACTGAGTGTTGAGCACTGAGTGTTGAGCACTGAGTGTTGAGCACTGAGTGTTGAGCACTGAGTGTTGAGCACTGAGTGTTGAGCACTGAGTGTTGAGCACTGAGTGTTGAGCACTGAGTGTTGAGCACTGAGTGTTGAGCACTGAGTGTTGAGCACTGAGTGTTGAGCACTGAGTGTTGAGCACTGAGTGTTGAGCACTGAGTGTTGAGCACTGAGTGTTGAGCACTGAGTGTTGAGCACTGAGTGTTGAGCACTGAGTGTTGAGCACTGAGTGTTGAGCACTGAGTGTTGAGCACTGAGTGTTGAGCACTGAGTGTTGAGCACTGAGTGTTGAGCACTGAGTGTTGAGCACTGAGTGTTGAGCACTGAGTGTTGAGCACTGAGTGTTGAGCACTGAGTGTTGAGCACTGAGTGTTGAGCACTGAGTGTTGAGCACTGAGTGTTGAGCACTGAGTGTTGAGCACTGAGTGTTGAGCACTGAGTGTTGAGCACTGAGTGTTGAGCACTGAGTGTTGAGCACTGAGTGTTGAGCACTGAGTGTTGAGCACTGAGTGTTGAGCACTGAGTGTTGAGCACTGAGTGTTGAGCACTGAGTGTTGAGCACTGAGTGTTGAGCACTGAGTGTTGAGCACTGAGTGTTGAGCACTGAGTGTTGAGCACTGAGTGTTGAGCACTGAGTGTTGAGCACTGAGTGTTGAGCACTGAGTGTTGAGCACTGAGTGTTGAGCACTGAGTGTTGAGCACTGAGTGTTGAGCACTGAGTGTTGAGCACTGAGTGTTGAGCACTGAGTGTTGAGCACTGAGTGTTGAGCACTGAGTGTTGAGCACTGAGTGTTGAGCACTGAGTGTTGAGCACTGAGTGTTGAGCACTGAGTGTTGAGCACTGAGTGTTGAGCACTGAGTGTTGAGCACTGAGTGTTGAGCACTGAGTGTTGAGCACTGAGTGTTGAGCACTGAGTGTTGAGCACTGAGTGTTGAGCACTGAGTGTTGAGCACTGAGTGTTGAGCACTGAGTGTTGAGCACTGAGTGTTGAGCACTGAGTGTTGAGCACTGAGTGTTGAGCACTGAGTGTTGAGCACTGAGTGTTGAGCACTGAGTGTTGAGCACTGAGTGTTGAGCACTGAGTGTTGAGCACTGAGTGTTGAGCACTGAGTGTTGAGCACTGAGTGTTGAGCACTGAGTGTTGAGCACTGAGTGTTGAGCACTGAGTGTTGAGCACTGAGTGTTGAGCACTGAGTGTTGAGCACTGAGTGTTGAGCACTGAGTGTTGAGCACTGAGTGTTGAGCACTGAGTGTTGAGCACTGAGTGTTGAGCACTGAGTGTTGAGCACTGAGTGTTGAGCACTGAGTGTTGAGCACTGAGTGTTGAGCACTGAGTGTTGAGCACTGAGTGTTGAGCACTGAGTGTTGAGCACTGAGTGTTGAGCACTGAGTGTTGAGCACTGAGTGTTGAGCACTGAGTGTTGAGCACTGAGTGTTGAGCACTGAGTGTTGAGCACTGAGTGTTGAGCACTGAGTGTTGAGCACTGAGTGTTGAGCACTGAGTGTTGAGCACTGAGTGTTGAGCACTGAGTGTTGAGCACTGAGTGTTGAGCACTGAGTGTTGAGCACTGAGTGTTAAGCACTGAGTGTTGAGCACTGAGTGTTGAGCACTGAGTGTTGAGCACTGAGTGTTGAGCACTGAGTGTTGAGCACTGAGTGTTGAGCACTGAGTGTTGAGCACTGAGTGTTGAGCACTGAGTGTTGAGCACTGAGTGTTGAGCACTGAGTGTTGAGCACCGAGTGTTGAGCACTGAGTGTTGATTACTGAGTGTTGAGCACTGAATGATAAGCACTGAGTGTTGAGCACTGAATTTTAAGCACTGAGTGTTATGCACTGACTGTAATGCACTGAATGATAAGCACTGATAGTTGAGCACTGAGTTTAAGCACTGAGTGTTGAGCACTGAGTGTTGAGCACTGAGTGTTGAGCACTGAGTGTTGAGCACTGAGTGTTGAGCACTGAGTGTTGAGCACTGAGTGTTGAGCAATGAATGTTGAGCACTGAGTGTTGAGCACTGAGTGTTGAGCACTGAGTGTTGAGCACTGAGTGTTGAGCACTGAGTGTTGAGCACTGAGTGTTGAGCACTGAGTGTTGAGCACTGAGTGTTGAGCACTGAGTGTTGAGCACTGAGTGTTGAGCACTGAGTGTTGAGCACTGAGTGTTGAGCACTGAGTGTTGAGCACTGAGTGTTGAGCACTGAGTGTTGAGCACTGAGTAGCACTGAGTGTTGAGCACTGAGTGTTGAGCACTGAGTGTTGAGCACTGAGTGTTGAGCACTGAGTGTTGAGCACTGAGTGTTCCTTTTTACCCTTTTTTCCCCCCACCCCCCATTTTTTTTTCCACAAAAAACTAAATTTTTTCGGGTAAATCTTTTTTGAATTTTTTCTCGGTTTTAGGATGATGGACACATTTGGGAGTGTGGAAAGTGTGGGAAAGTATGCAGGCATGCTACACCTCCCCCTAAGGAAAGAATGGTGTAACCATTCGCAAGGATTTACAAGGGTTTGGCTGGCTTTAGGTCTCGCAATATTGTATTATTTTATGGATTGATAATTATAATTGTTGTTTATCCTTAAAATTTAATAATTCTATTTTTATGAACTTTGTGCGTGATATTAGTCTTTTCATCCTGTATAATTACGTTTGGGTGTTCTATTTTAACTACTTTAAATGGTCCCTTATATACTTTGTCCAGTTTACTTCTGTTTTGATTTTCCAGCATTACCTTATCATCTATCTTAATTCCTATCGGGTTTGAGCTTGATTGTTGTTTTGTGTTTCTTTTGTTTTTGACCCTGTCTATGATTTCTCGTGTTTTAATTGCAGTATTCTGTAATTTGAATTTGAGTTCCGAATAATACTGGTCATAATTATAAAGTGGTTCAATTTGTGTTGGATTTTTTAGGTTATTAGGTATCGTAGCTGTTTTCCCAAAAACTAATTCGTAAGGGGTGTATGGGATGTCTGTGCATGGAGTCGTGTTGTAGCAAAACGCATAGTAAGGCAGCCAATCATCCCAGTCTGTATGGCTTTCGTTGATAAACTGCCTTATGTATTCGTTTAGACAACGGTGATTCCGTTCTAAGTTTCCTATGGTTTGGGGGTGATAAGGCGTCGAGAAGTTATGTGTAAATTTCAACAGTTCAGAAATTTTATTAAATGTTTCGTTCTTGTATTCGGTTCCTTGATCTGTTCTTATGATCGAAGGTGTACCATATACAAGAATACAGCTTTCAATGAATGCTTTGGCGATTGATGATGCCTGTTTATCTTTTATTGGTTTAACAATGACATACTTTGATAGATCGCACTGGATTGTCAGGGCATATCTATTGTCTGAATCTGATTTTTGAAAAGGACCGATTGTATCCATTGCTATTGAGTCAAATGATTTTAAAGGAGTGGGTGTGTGTGTATAAATTTCATTTGTTTTTACGGTATGCTTGTTCTGCTTACATGTAATACATTTCTTTATATAGTTATGTATGGTGCTTTTCATATTTGGCCACCTATATATTGTTTTTAATTTTCGATATAGTCTATTTATTCCGACATGTCCACCAATTGCAGAATCATGATTTTCGGCGATAATTTTAGTTATAACCTCCTTATCTTCTATAGCTTGCCGTGGTTTGTATAGGATTATTTCCAGCTTTCTGAGTGCTTGATTTCCTTGTTTTTTAAAGTCATGCGTGTTTATGAGTTTGAATATTGTGTTTGATAGCGCTAGAGCTATCTTACTGATGTTTAGTTTTTCTGACCATTGCTCAATTTGTATTAACATTTTCTTTATATAGTTTTCCTCATTAGTGTGGATTCTTGACTCTTGTGTCAAGTCCTTTTTATGATTTTTATTTGATATTCTGTATATTAATTCATTTTTGCTATTTGTCGTTTCAATCAATAGTTTAGGCAAGTAATAGATTTCATTAATATTTACCGCTTCAATGACCTTGGGTTAGTCTTTCTCGTCAGCGTCTGTGGTCATTGTGTCGTTGTTTGTGGCTTGATTTGTTATCCTTTTGTTTGCCATTGCTCTAGTGGTGACCTGGAGCATTGTCATAGTTTTTAAAATGTCAGAGTCTATTTGTATCCTGGAGAGGGCATCTGCTCCCACGTTTGTTTTACCCTGAACGTATTGTACGTTGAAGTCGAATTCCTCTAGTTCGAGCCTCATTCGGGTTAGTTTTGACGTTGGGTTTTTTAATGAAAACAGGTAAACCAAGGGTCTGTGATCTGTTTTTATTGTAAACTTTCTCCCGTACAGATAGGGACGAAAATGCGTCACTGCCCAATGAATGGCTGTGAGTTCCTGTTCTATAGTAGACTTGTTGGCTTCGCCCCTTGTAAATGCTTTACTGGCGTATGCAACTGGCAAGTCGACATTGTCATAATTTTGTGTGAGTATGGCTCCACATGCCACCTTTGAGGCATCTGTAATTAGTGTAAATTCTTTTTTGAAATCGGGGAATTTCAGTATTGGGGGAGAGATTAATTTGTTCTTCAAAGTTTTGAATGCTAATTTGCACTCATTTGTCCAGTCGAATTGTATATTTTTCCGAAGTAATTTATTTAGAGGGTGTGAGATTCCCGCAAAATTTGGGATGAATCGCCTGTAGTAATTACAGAAAGCGACAAATCTTCTTACTTCGTCGGCGTTTTTAGGTTCTGGGAAATTCTCTACTGTTTTATATTTTGATGGATCCGGTAAGATACCGTTCTCTGAGATATGGTGTCCTAAATAAGTAACATCATGTCTAAAAAAATTACATTTTGTTGGGTTAAGTTTCAAGTTATATTGTCTTAACCTGCTAAACACAGTTTCCAGATTGCTAAGGTGGTGATTGACGGAACATCCAACTACCAGGATGTCGTCAATGTATAAAAATGCACACTCGGGGGGTAGACCGCTGAGTGCTATCGTCATCATTCTTTGGAAGCTGTTAGGAGATATATTCAGCCCAAAGGGGAGACGATTAAATTCATAGTGGCCTGAGGTACTAGAAAAAGCCGTAAATTGTTTTGAAATTTCATTTAATTCAATTTGATGGAAACCCGAGGTGAGATCGAGTGTTGAAAAAAATTTTGCTCTTCCGAGGTTATCCAACATTTCCTCTATACGGGGTAGTGGAAACTTGTCCCCGACAATTTTTTTATTAAGCTGGCGGAAATCCACCACCAGGCGCCACTTTTTCTCCTCTGTGTTAGATTTCTTGGGTACTAACAAGATAGGCGAGTTAAATGGAGAATTTGATGGTCTGATTATTTTTCCGTCAACCATCTTTTGAACTTGATTATTAATTTCTTCCTTATGTGCCTCCGGTAGACGATAGTTTTTGATATAAACAGGGCTGTCTGCATCAAGTTTTATGGTTTGTTTGTAAAAATTGTTAGTCGATAATGGTTCGCCGTCTAGCGCGAAAATATCGTTGTAATTTAGGACAAGTTGTCGAATTTTAGTCCTTATATTATGATCCGGTATGTTACTGATATTTAGTTCATCAAGTAGTTTTGTATTTCTTGTTTCGTTAATCGTAGGGTTCTGTGTGTTAATCTCACGGAACTCCTTGAGAGGTATTGTTTTAGGTTTAAAATTTGGTGATATGTATTCTGGTTTGTTGTTTACGTTAAGTATGTTTACGAACTGTGTTTTTGAATTTACCACACAGTTTCCTATGAATACGCCAGGTTTCAATTCTGTACTGCTTATTACACTATCCTCCTTTAAATCGGTCATATACACCCTTTTGACGACTTGGCATCTCGGTGGTATGACTATGTGATCTTTAAATTTATCTTCGATGGGTACTTCGAAAGATTCTTCATTGTAGTTAAACGACAGTAACCATGATTTTAGGCAGATATTGCAACCGTAGTTTGCAAGGAAGTCTCTTCCTAGAATTCCGTCTGCACCGATAGGGAAATCTTTTGTTACCACTTGGAAATTGGCTGGAATGGGTATGTCGTTTATCAAAATATTGGTATAAGTTAGGCCAACGCTGTCCAATTTACCTTCGGTAATGCCATTTATTGTACATTTTCTCCTGGGGTAAATGTTTTGTTTTGGGTTTAATATATTCTCTTTTATTATAGAAATATCCGCACCAGTGTCTACTATCAGTATGCACTGTTTGTTGCACATTTCCAAATGTAGTGTGACGAACATGGAGTAATGTACGTCGAAATTGTATATATTTACGTTCTGGGGTGTATCATTTCTTCCCCACCGTCTGCGTTCGCATCGACCTGGGGCGGAGTCGATGGTCGCTGTTCGTTTTCCGCCATGTAAACTCTTCTGTTGTTACGAAAATCGTTACTACCAGCTCTGTTATAATTATTTTGTCCACGCCAACTTTGTTGTGAACTTGTTGGGGTATTTCGGTAATTTTGTTGATTTCCCCGATTATTTTGAGAGTTAGGATAATTATTTCGCCAGTTTTGTTGAAAATTTTGTCGATTTGGTTGGTTGTATCGCCAACCTTGTTGGGGTGGTGGTTCGTTCCAACGGTTGTAGTATCGGCCTTGTGGGTGCCCGTTGTCATACCTCGTTGGTTCTGAAAATCGAGGTCTATTTTGTCCTCTGTTGTTTGCTTGGCTGTATAGGATTGATGCGTTTTGGTTTGTTGTGTTCTCTTCCAGGGCTTTTGTCGTAGCGTCAGCAAAGGAACTAAAAGATCCCGCTCTTATGATCAACGACGTTTTTTCGTCGTTTAAACCTGTTGTTAAAACTTTTATGCCTTCTTTGGTTGCCATGGTTTTTGCAACCTGTGGAGGTATTTCTTTGGAAATGTAAGCGTCCTCAAGTTTAGATACCAATTTTTCCAGCTCGAGACAGAAAGCTTCGAGATTGGAGTTTTGTTTTAAATTGGACATTTTCGCTAAAATTTGTTCCGGGGGTGCTGTTTTAATATTTGCTTTTAATGTACTAATTATGGTGTCTATTGATGTTGGGTTCTCTGGGAACACATTCCTAGCTTTTCCCTCAAGTTTCGTTAATATTACGTTTATGAGGGTTGCTTTGTTTTCTGCTGTTTCCAGAGTCTTTACTAGATTCAACGCGTCGATGAATGATTTAAATTTGTCCACCGTTCCGTCGAATTGGGGAACAAGTGTGGAGGCGGTTTTAATGACTTCGATTAGAGTTGCCATTTTCGTTTTCGTAACTTTGTTCCTTAATCTCGTTATGAATTGTGAGCAGATCGATATATTTTTTATCGATGGTTCTGCTTTGTCCCCTAACTCCTTGATTTTTTCTTGAGCTATAAGTATTATGTTACTCGTTAGTGAAGTCACTTCTCTATTTACTTGCTCAAGCGTATTTATTTCTAAACACTCCTCTATTAGTGTTAATTTTTTATGAATGTTATCTTTGATTGTTTTTGCTTCTTTGATTTTATCGTTTAGGGTTGATTTTCTATAAACCCTATTAGGAGCCTTTTTAAAATTGGCTGATATTTTGCGAAGCGCATTTATTTCTTCCTCGATACTGTCCATAAAGAGGACTTAAAACCCTCAAAAAAATTTTTTTGTTTAATTTTGTGATATGTGTAAAATAATTTGATAGTTTCCTCCTTTTACTTTTTCATATATTCAAACAGATTCCTTAATGTTGTACTTATCTTGTTTTTTTAGCTGGATCGTTGATGAGTTGCTGCTACTGCTGTTATTATCCATACCGTAAGCTGTGCTGCCTCGTCGACGAATTTTCGTTACCGCTACTATTATGATTACCAGTGTCGTAAATAGTACTACCGATGCCACGTAGTAGTAGATATAGTCGTATTCACCAATTGTTGGGGTCCACTCGGTCGGTGCTGCTGTCGTAGGCGTTGTCGTTGTTGTGCGATCCAATTTCCGTATTGGCCAGCACCCTCGTGTGCCGCATGCGAGTCCGTACATAAAAAAAACTTTTTCTTGCTGCTTCACGTTTGCTTGAAAGTTTTTAACACTTGCTTCGTTACACTTTTATTCACTCATGGATTGTTCTTGTTTGTTAGAATTTATTGTTTATTGGGCAGTTAAGCGCTTCTGATGTTATTTAACTGGATTTCTCGTTGTACCTGATTTTGAGTACCTTTCTTCTGATACTTGTTCCACACTCTAAGTGCGAGGTAGAGTGTTACGATGATGGCCATGATTAACACGGTGCCTGCCAGAATGCGTACTTCATTCACAGCCATTTGATTATTAATGGTTGTTTCCGTGAACCAGGCCATCGTGATCTTAAACTTTTCCATAAACTGTTTTTCTTCGTGTTAAATGTAGATCACTTCACTCTGTTTCCCTACACTAACTCACAGTGTCACAGTGTCACGTTCGCCAAATGGTGTTTGCGTCATCGGACTTCGGATTAACTGACAAGATGATGTCACGTTGGGTACATGGATACGAGTGTCTGTTTATTTCGAGGGTTTGACTATTTAAACGGTTACACTAGTTTTTCTGTTTACCTGCGGTGACCCAGAGCCAGGCAGACGAGACCAGCGTAAGCAGAATGTATCATCAACATGTGCCGTGCAGCTGTGTCGTCGCTTTAGCGTACGCATCAGCAAGACGGTTAAGGTCATGTTTTGTTTTATAGTCAGCAAGGATGGAAAGTAGAAAGGTTAGGACTTGGTGGTGCAATTATGTAATTGGATAGAAAGGTTTGGAATGTGTTTGGGTTGCAAGGGTAAATCTTTGTTTGGAGATATTTTACGAGTGTCGGGTTTTAGGATGATGGACACATGTTGGGAGTGTGGAAAGTGTGGGAAAGTATGCAGGCATGCTACACTTTTTTAAAAATTCCTTGAGGGGGCCCCCCCCACCACACTTTTCTATGATGTTTTTTACTCCCCCCGGGAAAATTTTTTTTTTTCTCACTCTTGTTTTAAAAAAAACCCTTTTCGGTGCACCAAGTGTGCAGAATTTTCTTTTTAGTCTCAAATTCAATTCGCGACATTTTGAATACAACTTTATCAACGGAAATGAATGAACCGAATAATCATTTTTGACATGTAAACAAAGCAAATGGCGCTTACACGCTAAAAATATATACAGTAGTTTATGCGTAATAACGCATCGAATGTTTATAACTACTTTTCGATACACTCCTTATAAGAATGTTTTTGCTTCAACCAGGAGAGAAGAAGTAATTTTATAAGTTTTTTTTTGTCGAAAAAATACTCCAGGCTCTATCTATGAAACAATTAACCTATTTGAATTACATGTCTCCAGTCTTTGTGTATCATTATGTGATAAACCTGACTAAAATAATTCTCAATGAAAATATTCTACGTCTATTATGATGTCAAATCCTTACCTCAATGGAACTTACATCATTTCTTATACTTTTCTAGTTTATTTGCGAAGCGATTGAAAACAATCACAAGAAGTAGTGCATCATGTGTACAAAATTTATCGAACCAATTTCAACGGTTTATTCTTGAGCCGAAAAAACACTTCAGAGGTTTCGTTTTGAGCTGAAAAAACCACTTCAAAGGTTTCTTTTTGAGCTGAAAAAACCACTTCAGAGGTTTCGTTTTGAGCTGAAAAAACCACTTCAGAGGTTTCGTTTTGAGCTGAAAAAACCACTTCAGAGGTTTCGTTTTGAGCTGAAAAAACAACTTCAGAGGTTTCGTTTTGAGCTGAAAAAACCACGTCAGAGGTTTCGTTTTGAGCTGAAAAAAAAAACCACTTCAATGGTTTGTTTTTGGGTTGAATACATATAAGAATGTTTTTGCTTCAACCAGGAGAGAAGGAGTATTTTTATAAGTTTTTTTTTGTCGAAAAAAATTACTATCTTGCGCGGATAGTCTTTCGGAGAAGTTTTCTCTAGTCACACGAAGTGATGCGTCTCGTATCTCAAACTATAATCACACATTTATTATCGTTCCAAAAGCTTAAGTAGTAAGTTACAAATACCTGGCTGACCTTGTTTTAAAAACATCTGGCAAAAGCAAAACATCAATTGCTTGGCGATGCGCGTTGCAATCGCGCAGCGCTTGAGAAGGTCACGAGCAAAGAAAATGGGAAATGAGTTTCGTCGCTGGCAATGCATAATTTATTGCTCAGCCAAGAAGGTTATGTAAAAGAGATATTATTGTTTGGGTTCTTAGGGTGTCATTGAAAGAGTGTATTATTGTTAGCGCCTTTCTGCAATGAAAGACGGAAAGGTTTAACTGCTGACTGAAAGGTCGCAGCCTTGAGTTTATAGCAAGTTCTAAGAATTTGGATTATGCAAATAGCTAATATGCTACAAAAATACTCCAGGCTCTATCTATGAAACAATTAACCTATTTGAATTACTTGTCTCCAGTCTATGTGTATCATTATGTGATAAACCTGACTAAAATAATTCTCAATGAAAATATTCTACGTCTATTTCGATGTCAAATCCTTACCTCAATGGAACTTACATCATTTCTAACACTTTTCTAGTTTATTTGCGAAGCGATTGAAAACAATCACAAGAAGTAGTGCATCATGAGTACAAAATTTATCGAACCAATTTCAACGGTTTATTCTTGAGCCGAAAAAACACTTCAGAGGTTTCGTTTTGAGCTGAAAAAAACACTTCAGAGGTTTCGTTTTGAGCTGAAAAAACAACTTCAGAGGTTTCGTTTTGAGCTGAAAAACCCACATCAGAGGTTTCGTTCTGAGCTGAAAAAACCACGTCAGAGGTTTAATTTTGAGCTGAAAAAAAAAACCACTTCAATGGTTTGTTTTTGGGTTGAATACATATAAGAATGTTTTTGCTTCAACCAGGAGAGAAGAAGTATTTTTATAAGTTTTTTTTTTGTCGAAAAAATACTCCAGGCTCTATCTATGAAACAATTAACCTATTTGAATTACATGTCTCCAGTCTATGTGTATCATTATGTGATAAACCTGACTAAAATAATTCTCAATGAAAATATTCTACGTCTATTATGATGTCAAATCCTTACCCCAATGGAACTTACATCATTTCTTATACTTTTCTAGTTTATTTGCGAAGCGATTGAAAACAATCACAAGAAGTAGTGCATCATGTGTACAAAATTTATCGAACCAATTTCAACGGTTTATTCTTGAGCCGAAAAAACACTTCAGAGGTTTCGTTTTGAGCTGAAAAACCACTTCAAAGGTTTCTTTTTGAGCTGAAAAAACCACTTCAGAGGTTTCGTTTTGAGCTGAAAAAACCACTTCAGAGGTTTCGTTTTGAGCTGAAAAAACAACTTCAGAGGTTTCGTTTTGAGCTGAAAAACCCACATCAGAGGTTTCGTTTTGAGCTGAAAAAACAACTTCAGAGGTTTCGTTTTGAGCTGAAAAACCCACATCAGAGGTTTCGTTTTGAGCTGAAAAAACCACGTCAGAGGTTTAATTTTGAGCTGAAAAAAAAACCACTTCAATGGTTTGTTTTTGGGTTGAATACATATAAGAATGTTTTTGCTTCAACCAGGAGAGAAGAAGTATTTTTATAAGTTTTTTTTTGTCGAAAAAATACTCCAGGCTCTATCTATGAAACAATTAACCTATTTGAATTACATGTCTCCAGTCTATGTGTATCATTATGTGATAAACCTGACTAAAATAATTCTCAATGAAAATATTCTACGTCTATTTCGATGTTAAATCCTTACCTCAATGGAACTTACATCATGTCTTATACTTTTCTAGTTTATTTGCGAAGCGATTGAAAACAATCACAAGAAGTAGTGCATCATGTGTACAACATTTATCGAACCAATTTCAACGGTTTATTCTTGAGCCGAAAAAACACTTCAGAGGTTTCGTTTTGAGCTGAAAAAACCACTTCAAAGGTTTCTTTTTGAGCTGAAAAAACCACTTCAGAGGTTTCGTTTTGAGCTGAAAAACCACTTCAGAGGAATAACATGTTTACCGACGAAGATCATAAGTACCGAGATGGGTATTTTCGGAATAGAACTTAACACGTTGGATTGTCGTTTACGAATGAATTCAATGTTGTATTCTGGCTTACCATCTAACTTACATTTTCCTTGTTATTATTTGACCCAAGCTCAAGCCACCATCTATGTTTGAAAATAAGTTAATGTCAACCAGATGTGTACCGTATGGCAATGCTGCGTAAGCAAAGCTATACCCATGCGGAAGGTAAAGAACAGCTCATTCGCAAAGCGCGCATGCTGTGTGGTATAATTATGTGAATAAGGAAAGAGTGTCAAGCGACCTCGTTGCTAAATTCTATGACCCTGTAAGGAATGATTGTTTATGCATTAATTTTGGGTGTGCATGTTTTAAACGAATGGTTGGAATGACAGATAAATGAGAGAAATGTATAGGGATGCTACATAAGCAACAAGTATTACGACTAATGCTACCGACGCTCCAACCATAATTTTTATCTCAGTTGTCGCGAAATCCACGTTGTTCGTGATATAATTGTCCGATGTAAACCAGCCCATGGTGATTTTTCTAACACTTTTCCTCAAGTTCGCACAATGTTACACATAAAGTTCCACTTAGGTCTCAGCTATTCACTTCACTTTGCTGTTCGACTTTTCTAACTGCAGGTTAGAAGTCCGGTCGCCATTTGCTATCCCTGGGTGTTGGAAATGTTTCGGATTAACAGTGGGACAGCGTGTCTGAGCGGTTATCATGTGGAATTCAAACTCTCCTAGATTTATTTGCTTTACCTCTTATATACTATGTTTACACTTTGTTCTTAACCTCAGGTAAAAGAATGTTTACCAAGACAAAACGGTGGTGCGCCAAAAATGTGCTGCGCACCTGTGTACCTGAAGGGCATGCTTTACTGATATGGTGAGGAAAAGTGTTTTATTATGATGACAAAGAAATGCTTCGACCTTTCTTCGGGTTTTTACTGAATTGCTGTTTTTATGAAGGTTAATGATTTATTATGTAAACTAGTGACCTGAAGATGGGTTTTTACAGAGATGATGTTTCTGAGGATTTCTAACTGTTTATGATGTATAATTATCTTACAACTACACGGGTAGTTAATATGCTACACAATTCATGGTTCTCATGAAGCTCTGTATGAACCTCTTGGTTATTAATTATCACTGTGTCTCTGTCACCCGTGGTTTTAACACTTGGAGAAGACTTTTTATTCCCCATTATTTGCACTTGGTTCACTTCGAGCTAAACTTTGTTTTCACTGCTAGCGACAATGCTCTATTATGGAGAAGGCTTTTCATTGCCTATTTTCACTTTCACTTTTCTTCCGCAGGCCCCGGCCACTTGGCGCGGTCAGCCATGTGACGACTAGTGTTCTACTAGACATCGACCGTGATATCTCTCACACAAACGATACACTACGTTTGGTGGTTGGTTCAAGAATGTTTATTTGATTCTCTAATTTTGTTACAAGTCTCCTAACTGGAGACACTTGAAGCGCCAATAAATAAAATGCTGTGTACAACGATCACCAATCAACGATCGTTGTCCATGCGAAAGAGGGAAAGATAGAGTCCCTCGAAAATCCATGAATGTACACTTGGTAACAGCATGGTTCAATGAATTAGTAATGCGACACTTCTGTTTGTCGCCATAAATGCCAGGCATTGAACTGAAGGCTCGATGCCGGGTAGAATTAACCTTCTCAGCATGTTCCCACTGGTGTGGTCTGCTGGAAGTGCATAATTGGAAAGCATGGGAATGACATGTGGGATGCACATGTCACATCAATTTCAACGGTTTATTCTTGAGCCGAAAAAACACTTCAGAGGTTTCGTTTTGAGCTGAAAAAACCACTTCAGAGGTTTCGTTTTGAGCTGAAAAAACCACTTCAGAGGTTTAATTTTGAGCTGAAAAAAAAACCACTTCAAAGGTTTGTTTTTGGGTTCAATACATATAAGAATGTTTTTGCTTCAACCAGGAGAGAAGAAGTATTTTTATAAGTTTGTTTTTTTTTGTCGAAGAAATACTCCAGGCTCTATCTATGAAACAATTAACCTATTTGAATTACTTGTCTCCAGTCTATGTGTATCATTATGTGATAAACCTGACTAAAATAATTGTCAATGAAAATATTCTACGTCTATTATGATGTCAAATCCTTACCTCAATGGATTTTACATTATTCGTAAATATTTCTAGTTTATCTGCGAAGCGATTAAAAACAATCACAAGAAGTAGTGCATCATGTGTACAAAATTTATCGAACCAATTTCAACGGTTTATTCTTGAGCCGAAAAAACACTTCAGAGGTTTCGTTTTGAGCTGAAAAAACCACTTCAGAGGTTTCGTTTTGAGCTGAAAAATACCACTTCAGAGGTTTCGTTTTGAGCTGAAAAAACAACTTCAATGGTTTGTTTTTGGGTTGAATACATATGAACGCGCCCCCAGCGGGAAGGCACTGTCTCTTTTCTATATTGTTCGGAGGACCAACTCGCGCACAAGAAGGTGATATATCTATTTTTTTTAATTAATTGCACTTTTTATTTCACTATTCCGCTAAGGTTTTAGAATTTGCACATTTTATTTCAGTTTTACAAGTTAAATGTTCACCACACAAATATGTGAGATCGTCGCGGGACACAAACGGGCAGCGTGACGTTGCTGCGTCAAAAACTTACTGTGACCCTCCCCCTCATGATTCTGTAGTTAATTGGTCACTACCACTTGATGGGAAGTCATCTCATTGAGGTCTGTACTCAACGACTTGTAGTTTTACGAATGATTTTTATTTCCAGTTGAAATTACTTCTAACCCTAACTATACACAATTCTACATATGCTTAAAATAATGGGAGGTGCCTGGACTACTCGATCAGGCCAATCAGCAGTTGTCGTTTGGCGATCGATATGTATTCAGTATGTAAATAGAAAATGCAAGATGTGCGTAAAGCAGTTTCGTTCTCACAGCTAGTTCCCATGCCAGCAAGGAGGTCTGTAATTCGATCTTCTTGCTTGCGTGGTCCTGCTGGGTACAGTGCACTCAGTATGGTGCAATTTGATTTAATGGTTATTGTAAAATAGCTTATACCAACGAAATGAGTCGAGGCGGCAAAAGGTTCATGGGAAACACGAAAATAATTGTTGAGGCGGTTTTTTATAATTCTGGTGTTTTTGTCACAATTCCTACTTGCGCTTAAATATGGGCCCTCTGTGGCCATGTTCTTGAAAAACACCCTCTCGCCAAAACGCGGGTTCTGGTCACTCATTCTCACCGCGACCTATGGACTTTTCGGTCGATGTCCGAATTTCTGCAGAATCGAACTAAAAGTCAACCGTGACCATGAGGAATGTTTTTATATTTTGTTTGTTACCAGCGGGTTGTTTTTTTTTTTCCTTATTTTTGTTTGCTACTTATGCACCTACCGGTGGGTTCGTTTTCTGTGGTCAGCGAGATAATCGCGCGCGCATGATTCCCTAAGCAAAACGCGAACCTGTAAGGGTCACAAACACTGAGGGCTGCATTTATGCGGAAAAATAGGCGCTGCACATATAAGAATGTTTTTGCTTCGACCAGGAGAGAAGAAGTATTTTTATAATTTTGTTTTTTTTTGTCGAAAAAATACTCCAGGCTCTATCTATGAAACAATTAACCTATTTGAATTACTTGTCTCCAGTCTATGTGTATCATTATGTGATAAACCTGACTAAAATAATTCTCAATGAAAATATTCTACGTCTATTATGATGTCAAATCCTTACCTCAATGGAACTTACATCATTTCTTATACTTTTCTAGTTTATTTGCGAAGCGATTGAAAACAATCACAAGAAGAAGTGCATCATGTGTAGAAAATTTATCGAACCAATTTCAACGGTTTATTCTTGAGCCGAAAAAACACTTCAGAGGTTTCGTTTTGAGCTGAAAAAAACCACTTCAGAGGTTTCGTTTTGAGCTGAAAAAAACCACTTCAGAGGTTTAATTTTGAGCTGAAAAAACAACTTCAATGGTTTGTTTTTGGGTTGAATACATATAAGACTGTTTTTGCTACAACCAGGAGAGAAGAAGTATTTTTATAAGTTTTTTTTTGTCGGAAAAAATACTCCAGGCTCTATCTATGAAACAATTAACCTATTTGAATTACTTGTCTCCAGTCTATGTGTATCATTATGTGATAAACCTGACTAAAATAAGTCTCAATGAAAATATTCTACGTCTATTATGATGTCAAATCCTTACCCCAATGGAACTTACATCATTTCTTATACTTTTCTAGTTTATTTGCGAAGCGATTGAAAACAATCACAAGAAGAAGTGCATCATGTGTAGAAAATTTATCGAACCAATTTCAACGGTTTATTCTTGAGCCGAAAAAACACTTCAGAGGTTTCGTTTTGAGCTGAAAAAAACCACTTCAGAGGTTTCGTTTTGAGCTGAAAAAAACCACTTCAGAGGTTTAATTTTGAGCTGAAAAAACAACTTCAATGGTTTGTTTTTGGGTTGAATACATATAAGACTGTTTTTGCTACAACCAGGAGAGAAGAAGTATTTTTATAAGTTTTTTTTTGTCGGAAAAAATACTCCAGGCTCTATCTATGAAACAATTAACCTATTTGAATTACTTGTCTCCAGACTATGTGTATCATTATGTGATAAACCTGACTAAAATAATTCTCAATGAAAATATTCTACGTCTATTATGATGTCAAATCCTTACCCCAATGGAACTTACATCATTTTTTATACTTTTCTAGTTTATTTGCGAAGCGATTGAAAACAATCACAAGAAGTAGTGCATCATGTGTACAAAATTTATCGAACCAATTTCAACGGTTTATTCTTGAGCCGAAAAAATACTTCAGAGGTTTCGTTTTGAGCTGAAAAAACCACTTCAGAGGTTTCGTTTTGTGCTGAAAAAACAACTTTAGAGGCAGTGTTGTATGCTCTCACATCAATGAACGCTCAATACCTGTTTTCGAGAGAGATAACTCACAGTGTTCATGTTCGTACCAGCATTGCAGCACGAGATGGAGCGCGACGGTTTGAACGATATGGTGATTCAACTCACCGCGAGAATAGGAAAAGCCAGAGAATGAGTTTATAAGAATCAGCTCTATCTCTCTCAGGCCTTGAGCACAATCGGCACTGTCTCTTTTCTATATTGTTCGGAGCACCAACTCGCGCATAAGAATGTGATGTATCTATTTTTTTTTTTAATTAATTGCACTTTTTATTTCACTATTCCACTAAGGTTTTAGAATTTGCACATTTTATTTCAGTTTTACAAGTTAAATGTTCACCGCACAAAAATGTGAGATCGTCGCGGGACACAAACGGGCAGCGTGACGTTGCTGCGTCAAAAACTTACTGTGACCCTCCCCCTCATGATTCCTACTTGCGCTTAAATATGGGCCCTCTGTGGCCATGTTCTTGAAAAACACCCTTTCAGACGAAAATTCGGTAGATTTCGATTTTTTCTTATCAATTTTCAAATTATCCAGGATGGTTACGCAAAGTCTACACTGCGTTTGAACTGATTCTAACGTATCAGTTAAAGTATTCCAAGTAATTGTATCGCTCAAGTGTTCGTACTTTCGAACAATAGATTCAAATTCTGTTAAGTTTTCTTATAGTCTTTCCTTTTTCCGAAAAATCTCAAGATTGGAACGTGGCCTAAATTTATTATTTTTTAAATTTTCAAGATCACTAGATATGTATTCTCGAATTTCATCTATCAAATAGTAATCACGCTCTTGAGTTGACGTCAAAATGTCTAAGGTTGACATCAAAATTTAAAAAAAAAAAAAAAAGTTCCCGTATCTATAATGCCTATGTAGTGTAAGGACCATAACATCATATGATATTTCAGCATTGCTCTTCCTTCCCGGTTCAGTGAGTTAGTATAGATGATCAACTTGATGATGTAACTCGTAGCACGATCACTTAACCGATTTCCTTGTCCGAATTTCGCCTTTCATTCACTAATTTCAGTCACCCGCCAGAAATGTATTTCTTCGCGCACCGGGCTCCTCTTGGGCCGTTACCGCTGTCACCAAATGAACGCGCCCCGAGCGGGAAGGCACTGTCTCTTTTCTATATTGTTCGGAGCACCAACTCGCGCATAAGAATGTGATATATCTATTTTTTTTAATTAATTGCACTTTTTATTTCACTATTCTACTAAGGTTTTAGAATTTGCACATTTTATTTCAGTTTTACAAGTTAAATGTTCACCGCACAAAAATGTGAGATCGTCGCGGGACACAAACGGGCAGCGTGACGTTGCTGCGTCAAAAACTTACTGTGACCCTCCCCCTCATGATTCTGTAGTTAATTGGTCACTACCACTTGATGGGAAGTCATCTCATTGAGGTCTGTACTCAACGACTTGTAGTTTTACGAATGATTTTTATTTCCAGTTGAAATTACTTCTAACCCTAACTATACACAATTCTACATATGCTTAAAATAATGGGAGGTGCCTGGACTACTCGATCAGGCCAATCAGCAGTTGTCGTTTGGCGATCGATATGTATTCAGTATGTAAATAGAAAATGCAAGATGTGCGTAAAGCAGTTTCGTTCTCACAGCTAGTTCCCATGCCAGCAAGGAGGTCTGTAATTCGATCTTCTTGCTTGCGTGGTCCTGCTGGGTACAGTGCACTCAGTATGGTGCAATTTGATTTAATGGTTATTGTAAAATAGCTTATACCAACGAAATGAGTCGAGGCGGCAAAAGGTTCATGGGAAACACGAAAATAATTGTTGAGGCGGTTTTTTATAATTCTGGTGTTTTTGTCACAATTCCTACTTGCGCTTAAATATGGGCCCTCTGTGGCCATGTTCTTGAAAAACACCCTCTCGCCAAAACGCGGGTTCTGGTCACTCATTCTCACCGCGACCTATGGACTTTTCGGTCGATGTCCGAATTTCTGCAGAATCGAACTAAAAGTCAACCGTGACCATGAGGAATGTTTTTATATTTTGTTTGTTACCGGCGGGTTGTTTTTTTTTCCTTATTTTTGTTTGCTACTTATGCACCTACCGGTGGGTTCGTTTTCTGTGGTCAGAGAGATAATCGCGCGCGCATGATTCCCTAAGCAAAACGCGAACCTGTAAGGGTCACAAACACTGAGGGCTGCATTTATGCGGAAAAATAGGCGCTGCACATATAAGAATGTTTTTGCTTCGACCAGGAGAGAAGAAGTATTTTTTTAATATTTTTTTTTGTCGAAAAAATACTCCAGGCTCTATCTATGAAACAATTAACCTATTTGAATTACTTGTCTCCAGTCTATGTGTATCATTATGTGATAAACCTGACTAAAATAATTCTCAATGAAAATATTCTACGTCTATTATGATGTCAAATCCTTACCTCAATGGAACTTACATCATTTCTTATACTTTTCTAGTTTATTTGCGAAGCGATTAAAAACAATCCCAAGAAGTAGTGCATCATGTGTACAAAATTTATCGAACCAATTTCAACGGTTTATTCTTGAGCCGAAAAAACACTTCAGAGGTTTCGTTTTGAGCTGAAAAAAACCACTTCAGAGGTTTCGTTTTGAGCTGAAAAAACCTTAATTTCTAAAAAACAACTTCAATGTTTTTTTTGGGTTGAATACATAACCTCATTTTTTAATACATTGAAACTGCATAGTCCTACTACTAGCCTCGCTTCCGCAGAAACTACTATAGAAGAGCTACCAAACAAGGGAAAAAGACTTTCGGACGTGAGATATATGAAAACGACCGAACGCTCGCGACTATCGACTCGAACTGACTTTATTCAACGTTTCTTTTCACAAAGTTTGTGGAATTTGTTGCACTAGTGTGGTGCCGGGTGCACCCTCGATGTTGCCGTGCTCCGGTTGGAGCACCCAAAACGCTGAGTCGGCGGCGTCGGATGACGCCCGCTTAGGCGTTGAACTGGTTGCGCCTGGTCGCTTCCTCCAGCGACCGGATGCGGCTCATGTTGCGTCACCATCGCCATACGATGACGATAACGACCGCCACCAAGATGAAGCCGCCGTCCATGGAATACGAGATCACGTCATGATACGTGATGCTGCTGTGCTGAACGTTGCTACTTTCGTCGTCTCCGAAGGGCCACATTCTAACAATTACTGTTCATTGATTGATCGATAATGACGATCGATCGAGGTTGTGCCACCTAGCTAGGCTTCCATGGCGGTTTGGTGGCATGCTTGTTGCTGACGCTGCGTCGGGGTGATTGCCCCGGTGGCGACGCGTTTAACTTGACTACGGCGTTTTTTGTCCATCGGCCAAGTTTACCGATGGACCGTTGGCAGCACATTTTATGCTGGTGCTGCATTTCGTAAGTTGGGCACCAATGTTGCACATCGAACGTTAAGGTTGAGGTTTAACTACTTCCATTTTCTCCCCCCTTTGGGACGAGAGCGTAGACGATTGTCCCAAATAGCTGGAGGTGGAGGGTCCTCTTCGTATTCTGCTCCTTCATGGATCGAAGGTTGTTGCATGCTGTTGTCGGTTGCTGGTGACTCGATTGGTAATGGGGCCAACAGCCGGACGTTCCGTTTGTAGAGGCTGGTTCCGACGCGAACCGTGGCGACACGCACGACTCCGTCGGCACCGGGATGAGTGTTGATGATGATTCCCATGGGCCACTTTGCCACGGGATTGTTATCATCTCCGATGAGGACCACTTGTCCAACTTCCAAATTGGGCTGCTTTTTGGTCCATTTGGCCAAGCAGCGCAGATGTTGCAGGTATTGCTCCTGCCACTGGCGCCAAAACTGCATGGTTTGGTTCTGGATTCGTTGCCATCGCATTGATAGGTTTCCATGTTTAGGTATTTCGCTGGGAATGGAAAGAGCCGTCATGGGTCTTCCAATCAGAAAATGTCCAGGGGTAAGCGGTTCTGGACTGCTGGCGTCAGTCCAGACTGCCGTAAGGGGCCGGGAATTCATGATCGCCGACACCTGATAGAGTACAGTCTGAAGTTCTAGAATGTTGAAGCAGGCCCCACGGGCCGCTGCTGAAAATAACCTCTTGGCGACTTTAATATTGGCTTCCCAGAGTCCTCCGAAATTTGGACTTCTGGGTGGAATAAAAGAGAAGTTTATCCCCTTGGTGGCTGCTATCCCAACCAATTCATTTTGGAATAGCTCATTGTTGTATGTTTGTGCCAGCTCAGCGAGTTCCTTGCTAGCTCCGACGAAATTGCGGCCGTTATCGGAATAAATTACTTCCGGCCTGCCGCGCAGCGAAGTAAATCTCATGAGCGCAGCAATGAAAGCTCCTGCGGATTGGTTTTCCACCACTTCGAGGTGCACTGCCTTGGTTGAAAAACAAACAAAGATGCAGACGTAGACGGCTATCCTGGTCTTAGCTCTGGGGCTCGGTAAGATGTGAAATGGGCCACAGAGGTCCACTCCGGTATGCGTGAAGGCTGGTGATGGATTCACACGGGGTCTCGGCAATTGGCCCATCTGCTGTTGGAATTTGCGCGGTCTGGCTCGTGCGCACAAAATACACTTGTCGACAACTGCCTTAGCAGTCTTTCGGAGACTTCGCATCCAATATTGTCTCTGGAAGTCCGCAATGATAGTTTCCAGCCCAGCGTGGAAATTTCTTCTATGCATATGATTCAAAATGATTTTCCCAAAGAAATGTTCTCGGGGAATTAAAATTGGATGTCGTTGATCCTGAGGTAGGTCGGCTAGACTAATTCTGCCCACGACGCGGATAAGTCCATTTACGATTATGGGACTGAGGTGCTGCAGAGGACCTTGCTTGGTAGGGGTTCCCTTTTCCTCTAAATGGGCGAACTCCTTACGATAATGGATTTGCTGGAGGTGTTTCACGATCAGCCGCTCTCCTGCCTCCAGCTCACTTACAGTTATGGGACCGATATGAAATTCTCTGTTCACTCCACGTCCTTTAATTAGGGCTGACTTGGCCATAAGATTGTTTATGGCCCGATGAATTATGGCGAAATGCCTTCGCGTTCGCCGGAACGAGTTGTGGTGAGGATACGCGGATATTATGTCATCCACTTCGGTTGTTATGTCGTCTTGATTCTGTGATGAACAGGTTGCCATGCTTGGTAGGGCCACAAGTGTCTTGAACTGTTGCTTATTCTGCAATACGTATTCTGTGGCGCGCAGCCACAGTTCCCTTTTTGTGGTCAAGAGCTTCCTTACGGAAATTCCTCTTGAGACTACATCCGCGGGATTTTGATCAGTCGGGATGTAGCGCCAATCCTCTTGATTTGTTAAGGACCGAATTACCTTAATTCGGTTTGAAACGTACACCTCATGGTGGGGTACATGCGAGTGGATCCAGGCCAGTACTACCTGAGAGTCGCACCAGTAATATGCCTGGTCAATGCGCGATGGTATGATGCCGCTTACCTTATGCATTAATTCGGCAAGTAGCTTTGCTCCTAAAAGTTCCTTTCGAGGGAGCGTCAGGGCCAGCCGATTGGCCCTTTCCATTGGTACTACGCGGGATTTGGCGCATAGTAAGTTCATTGAGCTCCTATTCTGGTCATCTATGCAGTACGCGTAAATTGCGCAGCCATAGGCGAGGATGGAAGCATCTGAGAACCCATGCAGCTCCAGATGAACAACGTTACTTGGAATGGCTTGACGCGGTATGGCCAAGCTTGCCAGTTTCGGCAATGTCTTCTTCAGCTGTTGCCATTCGTGATGTGATTGCGCAGGGATTGGGTCATCCCATTTTAATTTGATTTTCCAGAGTCCTTGGAGCAGGATCTTCGCCGTAATAATTATTGGCTGCATAATACCCAGCGGGTCGTACAGCCTCAAAATCTCGGAGGCAAGTTGCCTTTTGGTCATAGTGGTTGGGCACGGATCCTGGCCATCCACCAGGAATCGGAATGTATCGGTTTGCGGGGACCATGCAACTCCTAATGTCTTGATGACGTCGTGATCCCCTACGTGAATTACCTGTTCTAGGTCTTCGGTTGCTACGTCGCGTATGATGGTGGGATCATTGGATGCCCACTTCCTTAAGGGGAATCCTTTTTTGGATAATGCGGCTTCCACGGCCTTGCGTCGATTTAGTAGCTCGTCTACTGAATCTCCCCCCATCATTAAATTGTCTACATAGAAGCATTGCTGAATGGCATCAGCAATCTCAGGCTGCTCGGGTCGAATTGCTTCTCCGACTTCGTGAAGCGCTCGGCATGCTAGGAACGAAGATGCTGCTTCGCCGTACGTCACCGTCTTCAATCGGTAGGTTTGAATTTCCTCGGATGGGTCGTTCCTCCAAAGAATACATTGCAACCACGAATCTTCCTCGTGGACGTTCACCTGCCGGTACATCTTCGCGATGTCAGCGGTGATTACTTTGTCGTGGCATCTGAAGTCCAATAGTAAATCAAACAGTTCGCGCTGTATTACCGGTCCGCTATGCTGGATCTCATTCAGAGATATGCCACTTGTCGTTTTGGCGCTAGCATCGAATACCACTCGTAGCTTGGTTGAGGTGGAATCCGGCTTAATGACGCAGGAATGGGGTATGTAATATTTTACCCTTGCATAATCAGCTGGGCAGACTGTTTGCATATGTTGCATGGAGAGATATTCCTTGAGGAAATCCCTATATTGCTCGTATACGTCTGGAAGATGGGAAAGGCGTTTCTCCAATGATAGCAAGCGCTTTCTTGCCTGTTCAAATGAGTTCCCCAGAATTTGAGGTTCATACTTTAGAGGAAGACGAACGGTGAATTTGCCATCCGATCCGATAGTGGTGTTTTTTCGGAAATGTTCTTCGCAAATATTCGCGCTGAGGCAAGGCTTCGCTTCCGCAGAAGTCACCTCCTCGAGCGCCCAGAAATGCCTGAACAAATCCTCTAAGTTTTGTTCGTTGCAATCGTATCCATCTGCCAGCTTCTCATCTGGAGTGTTTGTGGCTTCTGGCGCAGCTGCCACAATAGCCAAAGTGACTTGTTGCGGCTTCGGGAGGGATGCCAGTCCGCCGACTAGCCAACCAAGAGCGGATTCCTGGAAAACAGGTCCACTTCCCAGATTAATAGATCTGGGTCCGATGATTTGAAAAAACACTCGGGATCCTAGCAGGATTTCCACTGGTTGTCGCTTGTAGAATGTAGGGTCAGCCAGTTCAATTCCATCTGGCACCCTTATCGATCCCTTTCGGAGCGTGATGCTGGGTTGATCCCCCAATAATCGAGGGGCGACCATCAAATTAACAGTTGTGAAAAACTTACCATTTCTGGACTCGATCCGAGTGGTGAGCATTTGACGCGTTATAATGCTCCCCCCGATACCAGTTATGGTCAGGGGGGGCTGCGGTATGAGGCAGACCAATAAGCTGCGCTGCCTCCTCGGTGATTGTTTCAACTTGGCTACCTGAGTCCAATAGACAACGGACCTAATACCAAGTCGACACTCCTCGTACATTTATGGCGGCTGTGGCCAAAAATACATAATTTTCCCCCAGTCACTTGGGGTTGCTCGTTGCGGCCGAAACTTGCATGGCCGATTCGTTGTTCTTTTCTTGGGTGGAGGTGGAAGGTGAGGCGTTTTCCCCACCCGCCGAGTGCAATAGAGTGTGGTGCCGCATGCCACATTCCTTACAGCTAACGTTCGAGGGACACTTTTGCGCGGGGTGCCCCTGCGACAGACAATTGTAACATCTTCGATGCTGGGCAACAGCGTTCCAGCGCTCCTTAATCGGGAGCTTATTGAAGGCGACACAGTGGAAGATACTGTGCTCTCCGGTGGTACCACAAGAAAAACACGACTTGATTTTTTTGTGATTGGTTTTGACCTTTCTCCGTCGCAGGTCGGGGGACGGAGGCAACCGCCACCGTCTTGACGTTTCGTCCACCATCGAATTCCGAGTGACAAGCCAGTTGGTTGGCTCGCTTTTCCAAATCCGACTTGAATTCTGTCCAGCTAAATAATTTGTGCAGGTCTAAGCTCTCTTCGAGCCTGGACAGGGTTTTGTCGTCTAGTTTACTCTTTACGACGGCTATTATCAGTCCGTCGGCAACACAATCCAGCGTGTGATTACGCTGACCGTGTATCTGGAGTGCAGCATGGACCGTGGTGTCCACCGCGTCAATGAGAGTCAGAATGCCCTTGGCGGTAGGATTTACCGCTTTCTTTATTCGTAGCAATTTCGCAAAATAGCTCTCGAAAGCTATGCGACGTTTGTAGAATCTATCTTCTAGCTTGGCCCACGCGTCAGCAAAACTCGTTCCCGAGTTTTCCAGGGCCTCAATCGAATTTCGCGCGGGCTCAAACCGTTCCAAACACTTGGTCAGGAATGCGAATTTGTCGGCGTCCTCGCCGATCGTCACTATGCGCTTCTCGAATCTCGCCTTAAAAGCGAGCCACTCCGTTGGGGAACCGTTGAATCGAGGTAACTCGATCCTCGGCAAATGGTCCGAGCGACCAGTGGATTGCTGGACGGTCTGGTCCAGCACTGAGTTAGAAGACCCGCTGACAGGAGCTGGTCGCACCGATTGCGCCAACTCCTCCAGCTCCACCTTTGCATTTAAATAAATTGCCATCACGGGCTCTCGCCTTTGCATTTTTTGAGGGCCTTGGAGGCCCTCCAATTTAAGCAGGACGTTGGACGCCTGCTCGTATAGACCGTCCAACAAAGATATGGTGGTCTTGACTTGGATCCACGAAGGATCTTTTAATTTTTTGGCCTCGCCGGCCATTCTTTTTAAGCTGGCTTCCAATGAAACCAGCTGATTTTTAGCGGACCACTTCTGCTATCTCTTCCTCGCGATTCATTTTCGTTTTTCGCACGGGGAGCACTACGCGGTGGCCACGAGCGGTTGACCAATGTTATGTTCGTGGTTCTCCACGGAAACCACTTTTCGTCAAATGAGGGACATTTTACTTGAAAAATCGTAGTTCAAAAACCATTACATTTAGAGAAAAACTTTATATAAGGGAATTGTAGGGAACTAAAAAACCTTTCTTAAAAAAATATACACAGAAAAAAAAAATTTTTTTTCATCAAGAAAAATCAAAAATAATTACTAAAAATAAAATATCTAAAAAAACATATTTTTAATATTTTTTTAATTTGTTGTATGGAAATTTGAGGAAAAAAGACACGTTTTAAAAAAAACTCTAGGATGGACGCTCTTATAATAAAAAAGTTTTTCAAATAGCGAACTTTGGTGTATATTTCAAATTTTGGTTATTCATTCTTATAAATAAATTTTGATGTTACAATATGGTTTTGGAGATCATTACAAACAATAATGATAATAATGATAAACCACGTAAACGCAACCGTTTTCAAGATATTTCTGATTTTCTTTCAATAAAATTTCAAAACCTCAAAAAATACGCCCTTTTCATAAATTACTCGTGATATTAAAACAACAATAGCTAACGATTGTTTCTCTTGTGTTTTTAGCCTTTTTAAAACACATGTATGTGCCTCTTACTTACTCTTAACAGCTCGTCGATTGAAAAAGCTTCACTTAAAGTTATAAGACAAAAATAATGAATTATGGTTGGATTTATATTTATATATACCATTTATTAGTCTCGGTCATTGATAATATTACATAAACATTATATAAACTATTGATTGCTTTTATATATATTATGAATCCTGCCTTCTTCGTCATTCGAAAACAGTTTTACAAAAACTTCGTTTTCTGAAATTGGAACGAATGAGTGGTACTTTTGTGTACCTGCAATCGTTTTAGTCTGTCGGTAAATTTCATTCCATTCTGCTACCCCCTGTTCATACTCTTCATGTGATACATAACAAAACGACATTTTTGTTAAACAATCATCACTTTTTTGGTTCGCCCATTCGAATAACTCTAATGCACTTTTTATAGGGTGTTCATGTTGTACAGCAAGGCTTGCATATCTTGCCATTCGTTTTAATGTACCACCAATTGCATCGCAAGGTCCCTTACCGTGGGATGTTGCGAAAAAATGCCATTCAGCATCAATATTGTATTTCTTTTTAAACTTACAAAGGCTTGCAAAGTTCTTCCTATTTTTATATTGGGATGCTGCCCCGTCAGACATAAACGTAGCTTTCTTTACTTTAATTTTTGTTTGCAAAAAGCTTATTAGTTTTGAAATAAACACCTGCACCGCAATCGTATCATGTTTCAACACTTCTGAGATAACAATGAAACTGATATTTTTAAGTATTCCAGATTCCGTGTAATAAATGACAAAAGGGTGAATAGTGGCTTGCTCATTACTCCAATAACTACTTTGAACAGCATCTTGAAAAACAAATGAATAATTTTCAGAAAAATCACAAATTATTATTACTGCGCCGTCTTTAAGACAACTTTTATAATCTCTCAAGAAACTAGACTGCTGAGATTTGACAAAATCGTGGGATACTAATTGTTCCAACTTTTCACAAAAATAAGCAATAAATTCATCAATTGGTTTAACAAGTGTCTCTAAACTACATCTATCAGTTGAAATCCATTGCTCAAAAGATATTTCAACTAAACCACGTTTTTCTAATTTGTCTGTTAAACTACTCTCAAAATCTGAAAAGCCTGGACATCGTTCGCATTCACGGAGGTAACATTTTTTAGTTCTAGTTGATGAGCTACATAATATTTCTTCAAAACACAATTTATAATCATTCTCGAATGAATATTTTCTAAGACCATGAAGCATCAAGTTAATGTTCTCATGAATGGTGCAAACACAAATGTTATGAGAACCTGTGCTGCCAAGTAATTTGCAATGCTTTGGTCTTAGTGCTGCAAAAGAGCTAAACCCAACAGCATTTTGATGCATCTCTTGAAATTTAATGAAAGCTTCTCTTAATGAACAAACTAAAAGGCGCTTTTGAATATGAACCCTCTTACCTTCACTCCTCACTGAAACGTAGTCGTTCATACCAGGGGTTGCTCGTGTAATCTCATCACTGTTGTAAAATTGCAAAATTTGGTTTTTTATTTCCGGGTTCAGACCGTGTCCCAGCTTTTCGTTAGGGGCAGCTAAAACACCTTCGTGCTTTGCAAGGAATTTAGCTTGTGATACGATGTACTTGTTTGTTATTCCAAATTCTGCCATTACTCTTTGATTTGTCCAAGATTGTGGTAAAACCGAAAGTATCCTTACTTGATCGTCCCTCGAAGTTTCTGGATCAGCATACCGGTCCTTTAGCTGCGCGATTATTTCGTCATATTCGGCTGCTTTCACTTTCAATTGTTCCAGGTCATCCTCCTCCGCTTGATCCCCAAATATGTGTGTCCGAATGCCGTTTGAAACATCTTTGAACTTTTTGCGGGCATAATTTACGTTCAGGAACTTTTTAGCCGATATTGGCGAAACGTTGATTCCAGCTACGCCCTTGTTAAATAGCTCAATATTATGGCGCCTTGAATAATCTTGCACACTGCTATCAGATGGCACTGACATTAATGATATTGCCGATGGCGTTTCCTCGAGACCATACAAGTCTACTTGCCGTGATGTAGATGGTTGTGGATCCATAATGTTAGTAATTGATGGTTTCTCACTAGGCTCCGAAATTGCAGCATGGGATTGTTCCGTTCTATTTAAATGCAAACGACAATTATCACAAATCATCAAAGAAGTGTCCAAATGTGTTTTGCCCATAAACTTGAGTTTTTTGACATTTTGTTCGGTTAATTTAACGAAGGTTTTTTGAGCACCGTTTAGTGGGAAACGGCATACAACACTTCTTCATGTTAAACTCCATTTTCAGTTCACTCAGATAGATTTTACTGATGAATGCGACTATGTATGAGCATATATATTGGCTGTGGTACCTTTGGAAATGCAGGTATAAAACATCTCTGGTAGTTTACAGGCAGCGTACATTAGCTGTTTTTTTTATGAGAAGATATACCTGACATACGTTATAGCTGCTATTTGTCTACCTACCTTAAACAATATGTGTTACTTTCATCGCTACATCACCGAACTGTTCGGAGTGTAGTTTTCACACACCCGACCTCTAACATCGTTGGAGCTTGGCAAAATAGTCAGCAGTTCGATTAATATGCTTCTTCTATATGACCCTCCGCATAATTTCATCATCTGTCCATTTCACACTTGTCGCCCCTGCGACATCTATCTCGCTGTTACTTTCATCGCTTTAGCAAATTCGCTCCCTTCATTCTCTGAGCGGCCCGACCGATACAGCCATAAAACAATTATAAATATATTGATTGCAATATTAAAACAATAGTGCTATTTATCTTGTTCTTTTCAAATGAGTCTTCTTATCATCCTGATATCAAAAGAAAAGAGGACATTAGAGTAATGTGAACGTTATAATATGAAGATCTTGGAAAAATTTTCAATTGCGAAGCGATTGAAAACAATCACAAGAAGAAGTGCATCATGTGTACAAAATTTATCGAACCAATTTCAACGGTTTATTCTTGAGCCGAAAAAACACTTCAGAGGTTTCGTTTTGAGCTGAAAAAAACCACTTCAGAGGTTTAATTTTGAGCTGAAAAAACCACTTCAGAGGTTTCGTTTTGAGCTGAAAAAACCACTTCAGAGGTTTCGTTTTGAGCTGAAAAAACCACTTCAGAGGTTTCGTTTTGAGCTGAAAAAACAACTTCAGAGGTTTCGTTTTGTGCTGAAAAAACAACTTTAGAGGCAGTGTTGTATGCTCTCACATCAATGAACGCTCAATACCTGTTTTCGAGAGAGATAACTCACAGTGTTCATGTTCGTACCAGCATTGCAGCACGAGATGGAGCGCGACGGTTTGAACGATATGGTGATTCAACTCACCGCGAGAATAGGAAAAGCCAGAGAATGAGTTTATAAGAATCAGCTCTATCTCTCTCAGGCCTTGAGCACAATCGGCACTGTCTCTTTTCTATATTGTTCGGAGCACCAACTCGCGCATAAGAATGTGATGTATCTATTTTTTTAATTAATTGCACTTTTTATTTCACTATTCCACTAAGGTTTTAGAATTTGCACACTTTATTTCAGTTTTACAAGTTAAATGTTCACCGCACAAAAATGTGAGATCGTCGCGGGACACAAACGGGCAGCGTGACGTTGCTGCGTCAAAAACTTACTGTGACCCTCCCCCTCATGATTCTGTAGTTAATTGGTCACTACCACTTGATGGGAAGTCATCTCATTGAGGTCTGTACTCAGACTTTTAATTTTACCAATTTTTTTTTTTTCCAGTTGAAATTACTTCTAACCCCAACTATACACAATTCTACATATGCTTAAAATAATGGGAGGTGCCTGGACTACTCGATCAGGCCAATCAGCAGTTGTCGTTTGGCGATCGATATGAAATAAGTTTCTTCCTTTTTAGAAAGAGTTTTTAAAAAAAATTAAATTTACTTTCACTGGATTTCGAATAGAGCAAAAACTGAACTGCACGAGTCGAGGAAGTTAAACGGAATGATTTATTCAAGAATGCATGGTTTAAAACTAAGTCCCTACTTGTCCTGCAATTGATGATCTCAGCATTCTGAAAGGTATGCGGTGTCCGGTGCCACGGGTGTCGTCGTCGTTGTTATCTTTGCCGTCGTCGTCGTTCTATCTAAGTAGACCGAGTGATGACCGTTGCCAGGTGCTTTGAGTACTGTACTTGGTGTCGTTTGCGATATTGAAATGATGATGATGTGGTGTCGTCTACGATATTTAAATGATGATGATGATAATTCTTATTATTCAGGCGGTGAGGTGTCTTTGGTTTGATGGTGAATTTCTAATGATCGTAATGTTTCTGTAAGTTGTTGTTGTTGTTGTTGTTGGATCTGAAGTACTCTTAGTGCTAACTCTTCGGTTTGCTTAGAGGAGCGTTTGTTAACTACTCCCCCCTTTGAGAAAGAATCGTCCCGATTCGTTTTGCCGTCATCTCTGGGTGTTTGAATTTTATGGACCTCGTGGTCTACATGATGCTGGTGTTTCTTGAGAAAAGGGTTGAATTTTCTAAAGATTGTCTTTCGCGCTATGGTTGCGGTAATGATGATAATGATTACGAGACTAACAGTAGACACCGTTATCGATGAATACGTCCCGATTTGATGGTTTTTTGTGAAATTTTCTAGAAATTTCCTGTTATGAATATTGATTTCTTCGATTTGAAGTACTGGTGTATAGTCGTTTTCTGTAATCGAAAGTCCGTCGAGAGGCAACATTATGGGATATTCTGTAAAAGTGAGTTCAGCATTTTCGTACGCCGATCCGTTTAAATAAATCGTACAGTTATGGAACTCAATCAGGTACGACCCTGTTAAGTTTCTATCTGTTATTCCACAGGTTGAATTAATTTCCAGTGACTTGACTGCTTTTAGTACGATAAGATTCTTTGTTATTAGTTTAATTTCGGTAGGGTTCATGCATTGGGTAAAGGTACAATTTGCTGATTGCCCCTGTAGCAGGTTTGAAATACAATCATCATTGGTTATATCCTCCAGGTTATCTCGGTCGCATAATCTATGTTTATGTATCCGCTTGCAGTCCCTGACGACAAGGTAGGTTGAACTGTTGCTTTTCATGGCATGGGTGGATTTAATTTTGAGTATTTTGTTCCCTACTGGTAATGGTTCAATTATAAAATTTTCGTAAGTATTGTTTTCTAATAGTGGGATTGAAATTACAAAAATGATTCTCGATCCGTTGTGAAATGCAGAAACTTCTAAAAAATCGTAAATTTCTTCAAGATTTTCGATAATAACTCCTTTTTCTTCTAATTTTCTTGTGGCGAAGTCTAATTCGGAAGATGACAAGATGTTTTTTGAAAGTAGTTGAAGTTTAGCTAATTGGATGGCTTCGAAAATGTCGTCTAGATGAGATTTTAAATAGTCTAAGTTAAAATGAATCTTAAATATTTCTTTTAGCAGTACAAACTCTTTTCGTGCGTTATCATTTTTTGCTAAAATTAGGTTTTTGCTAATTTGAATTTGTTGTTTTTCTAATTGCTTTATAATTCTATTTATTCGATCTTGAAACTGTTTATTTATTTGTCTCTGCTCGTTATTTTCGTTTATCAGCATTTTTGAATTGATCGACAGGTCTTGTAATGTCTTTGAGATTTTTATTAGATCGTGATTATCTAGATTTCCGGTTATGGTTTTTATTCCTGACCCTATAAAATTAAACAATCCTCGTTTGGTTCGAGTTCTGGGTTGTAATTCGGAAAATAAATGTAGAGTGTTGCTTAATTTTGTTTGTAAAAGATCAGTCATTTCTGAATGGTTTCCGAGATAATTTATACCATTTATATTAATTTCGAGTTTTCTGAAAATGGGCTCGTAATTTTGTAAATTAATGACGTGAAAGAGTTGGTGTGAGCCAATCTTCAAATAACTATTACTATTTTGGAGGGTAAGGAGTCCTGGATTCAAGACTAGGTTGGTAATTTGGATGGGTTGTGAGGATATTAGCTTACTGTTGATTAGTGATAGTAGAACGATAGCGCTGAGGGTTAATGAATGGTCCATATCCAATCGTTCTGTCCTTTAAAGATATTCTTTGAGTTCCGAGCACCTAAAAGTAGAGGTAGTATTAATATGACGTATGAAAAAAGGGATATAAGAAATATTAAAGATTTTCCTGAATCAAGTAGAACTGACGTTCCATTCTAGAAATTCTTTGATGTGGTTTTCCAGATCTACGAGAGGCTGGGTGATTTCATTCGTCTATTGTAGGTCTATTGCTGCACCTGAAGCTAGCTCAAACAACCGGTCAATTATCAGCAGTTGGGCACTGACTTCTTCTCTGGGTGGTTTGAAGGGATATTGCATCATGAATCTGTCTCTTATTTCTGTTAACATGGAGTAGCACAAGGAATAAAGGATACGGTTCCTCAAATTTTGATTCATGTCGATGATGTGGGTGAATCTGGAAATGAAGGAACAGCATGTGTTCACCTCCTAATCCGGCGTAATTTTGATTTGTGTAATTTCCGTTGATTTGTATCAAAATAAGTCTGGTTTCGATCTGTTGCAACGTGGGTTATTTGAAATTGGTCTCTTGTTTTGGATTTTATACCTTGCACTTTCTGAAGCACGTTGCTTCCTGCTTCTAGAGCTGGGGGTTCTTCTCTGTTGGTGTTATAATAATCATTTTGTCTTTTTTGTGTTTTTGTTATTTCTAAGATGGTTTCATCGTAAAGTTTATCTCTAGATGCTATAATAGCGTCGATATCTAGTGGTCTTTCGGATCCGTCTCTCACTCCATAGAAAACTTCACGAGGTTTTAATTTGGTGGATGAATGTATCGTGTTATTGTAAAGTGTGCATGACTTACGATTCGGATAATCGAATTAGAGTTTTTAAAAAGCAACTGTTTCGGCTGAAGGCCAGACTAAGAATGATTTTATTATAATTTATTTCTTACATCGTGGTGACGGCGGTTAACTGGAACGGATGCTCGGTGTCGGGTGGTGCGCTGAAACAGCAATTCCTGGCGGGTTGATGTTCCGCGTGTTCGCTGACGTCGGATTCGTTTCTGCCAACTGCGGCTTTGCTCGGGTTGCAAGTAATGTTGATTGTCTGTTGCTGAGTTGGCAAGTGGATGAGGCCGTCGTTGATACGGCTAAGTGTTTGGTTGATGTGGAGGGTTCAATATGTTGCGTAACTGCCCCCTCCTTAAGAACGGACTGTCCCGGTTCGTTATTGAATTTCAGCTTTGGTTGGCATGTGGAATGCCTTCTGGACAGGTAGAGTACCAATATGAAAACGATTATGAAGAATATGAAGAATGTTCCAAATGTTGCACGTTTTTGCTGTTCGTGTAGAATTGTTAACTGCTCTCGGGTTTGAAGGTTGATTTGCTTCAACTTTGAGAGAGTGAGATTTGTACTTATAGTTTTGCCATGAATCTCTAGTCCATTTAATGGAATAAGAACAGGCTGCTGTTTGGAGATATATTCAATGTCTGTATATGCTGTTTGGTCTATGGTGACTGTACAGTTCCGGAAAAATATTAGCATATTTCCAGAAATGCTTCTGTTGGAGAGCCCACAATTGGATGTGATCGGAGTGCTCCCATTTCCAGTAATAGTTATGTAGTTACTAGAAATTCTTCTGACCATTTTGTCCTCTGTGGCCTCTAAAAGGTCGCAACTTCCAGATTTTCCCTGTAGGATTTTTGAATAGCACGTGTCCTTGGACACATCTTTGGTGTGACGTTCGTAACATATGGTATTCTGACCTATTCTTTGACATTCTCCGGTTATAAGATATGTTGATAGATCGTTAGTAAATGCCTCCTCAGCGTACAGATTAAGCAGTTTTCCGTTTTTGATGATTGGCTCCAGTAGTTGGTGGATGAAAACTTCTTTCCTCAGCAATGGAATCAAGATAATGAATACAATTTTGTTTGCTTTATGAATCACTACTAATTCTAAATGTTCTAGCACTTGGTCGAAACTGTTTATAATAATATTTTCACTTTCCAAAATTTTTGAAGCATCGTTAAGTTCTTCGCTAGTAAGGATATCTTTTGAAATAGTATTAGTTTTTGACATTTGTATTGCTTCGAATATATTGTTTACATGATTTGCCAGAAGGTCAATGTTTAAATTAAGATTGAACAATTCTTTTACAATTTTGATTTCATCGGAAATGTTCCTGCCATGTATAAATTTTTGTCTAAAGTTTACAAAGTTATTTTTAATTACATCTTGTTGATCATTTACAATTTTGATAAGTCTATTCAATCTATCTTGGACCTTGTAATTTATTTTTACTTGTTCATTATTTTCTGTTACAAGAACTTTGTTCTGTTCTGATAAAGTGTTCAAATGTGAATTAATTTGTTCAAGGTCATTATTATCTAAATTTCCGGTTATAATTTTAATCATATTACCAATTCCATTAAAAAGTCCTCTTTTATTTCTTGTATTCGGTATAATTTTTCTATAAGAATGTTCAATCAAATCTAACTTTTTATTGATTAATATAATTGAATCAGCCACATTGAAAGTTTTTAAATCATTTGTTATAATACGGAGTTTTCTTATAATGGGTTCTATGTGCGTAGTATCAATAATATGGAAAATTTTGTGTGAGCCTAGTCTGATTCTTCCATTGCCAAGTTGAAATGAGATTAAGCCAGGGTTGTTTGTCAAATCATGGATTTGTATTTGACTACCTGATATGGGGTTGGACATCATGCTTGCGATTATCAGAACCAATATTTGTAGCATTTTGAATTCTAAAAATAGGATTAAAGGGTTAATACATTCATTGTAATATAGAATAACATATAGAATAACATAGGTGTGAGATAACATTTTTTTTTTCAAATAAAGAAAGGAATACACGGGTGATTTATAAAGAACAATTGTAGAAAAGATTAAATTAACAATTTCGTTTCCTCTTCAATTTGGATTTGTGAAGTTTTATTCCTCTAGAATCTAGCACAGTTTTATATCGGTTTGACTGAATTTTTATTTTCTTGAATTTTTGTTTGGTTTTCTTTTTTATACCTTGCACGGAGTTGTAAGCATTTTCATTTTTCTTAAATTTTGGTTCCTTTTCCCTTGATTTGTTATGATATTCTGTATCTTTTGTGGCTGTTTTGTCGAGTGCCAAAGTGACTTCATCGACCATTTCATTTCTGTTTGTAAATAGTTTTTCGATATCAAGGGGGAGGTCATCATCTTCCCTTTGGCCAAAAAGTACTTCGAAAGGTTTGAGTTTATGGGACGTGTGAACTGTTTGGTTATACAGTCCTACGGAAATTTTGAATATTTGTTTTTCATTTAAATCATTGTATTTTTCTCGGATGCATCGAAAGATTTCACACAATGTTGAATGGAATCTTTCAACTATTCCGTTTGTTTCCGAATGGTTCGAGGGTGTGAAATTTGTTACAATATTTAATCTCTGAAAGAGAGATCGAATCTCTACAGATTTAAGGGCTGGTTCGTTATCACAAATAATCTTACGCGGAGTTGCGTAAGTAGATATTAGTTTTACTAAACCGGCTCTTACATCTGGTATAGATCGGGATTTGATAGGAATTAGCATGCCAAAACGGGAAAATTTATCGACAGCAGAAAGAAATAGATTTGGTTGTGCGATAAAAATATCTAAATGGATAGTATCAAAAGGTTTGTTAGGAATTTCGGGTTTGTGAAGGGTTATTCTATAAGGGGTCCGTTCGTACTTATTTTCCAAACACGTTTCGCACAAATTCACAAACCTTTGAATTTGGCGACCCATGGCGGGAAAATAGTACTGTTTTATGATCTGCGCATGGTTTTCCTTAGCTCCACGATGCGCGCGATCATGGGTGTTTCCCATCACCTCATTCTGCTCTTCGGCGGTGCGTAAGTCAACGAGGATTTTCTGACTTATCTTCACCTTAAATGCCTTAGAACGACTGAAGTAATTGCGGTAAACGATTTGTAATGTGGGAATAAGTGATTCTTCGCACATTACGCAATTGACTTTTGCTGGACTCATATAATCCTTAAAAATATTCAGTACTCTAGCCACGGAGAAGTCGGTTCGAGTAATGGTTCTCCTATGAATTTTCGGAAAAATTTCCTCATATTCATTAGATTCCACATCACCCTTTTTGAGAATGATCTGGTTGCTGAAAAAGTTAATAGGCAACTCAGTCATTCCAATCAAATCATTAGCATCGGATTCTGCAGAGTGACATGTGTCTACATCTAAAGAATCTGTGGCATTTTCGGTGTTACATGTAGCCTGGTCCGACAACGCAGAAGTATCGTTGGCATTTAGATCATTTCTGATCCTGGAAAGCCCATCAGCGACGATGTTTTGCTTCCCTGCCCGATGTTTCACATCGTAATCGAATTCTTGTAAGCGAAGTCTCCACCTGAGCATTTTGTCATTAGGATCCTTTAGGCTGAACATGTACGTTAACGGTTTGTGATCCGTAAACAATGTAAATCTCTTACCATAAAGGTAAGGCCTAAAATATTTACATCCCCAAGTGATTGCAAGGAATTCCTTTTCAATCACTGAGTACCTCTCTTCAGTTTTCGTGAGCGTTCTCGATGCGAAAGCAACGGGTCGATCTTGCCCGATTGGTCCCTGAGAGAGAACAGCTCCGATAGCAAAGTTGCTAGCGTCTGTGGTGAGAATAAACGGCTTCGTAAAGTCCGGATATTGCAACACGTGACTGCTAGTTAAAATAATTTTACATTTGTTGAATGTTTCAACAAATTCTTCAGAATGTACAACCTTTTCACCTTTCCTCAATGGTTTGGTGAGAGGTTTCACAATCTTTGCAAAATCTTTTATGAAGCGACGGTAGTAGCCTAGGGTACCAAGGAACCCTCTTAACTCCGTCTCCGTTTTCGGAATTGGCCAATTCTTGATTGCCATTACCTTGTCGGGATTTGGTTTTACTCCCTCCGGCGTAACAACGTGGCCAAGAAATGCCACTTCCTTGCATAAGAACTCAGATTTGTCCATCTGAATTTTCAAATTGTATGTTTGCAAGGCATCAAATACCTTTCGCAAATTAACTAAGTGTTCTTGTAGGGATGTTGAGTATACAATGATATCATCCATGTATACCAAACATACTTTGCCAAGTAAATTTCTCAATACGTTGTCCATCACCCTCTGAAAGGTGGACGGTGCATTTTTGAGCCCAAAAAGGCATCTTCAAAAATTCATACTTTCCATGCTCTACGGTGAAAGCAGTTTTGCTGATGTCTCTAGGGTGCACCTCGATTTGGTGAAACCCAGAGGCTAAATCTAGCGTGGTGAAATAATTACATCTCCCAAGTTTATCTAAAACTTCCGTGATGTTCGGAATGGGATACTTATCATCAATTGTCTTCTCGTTGAGCTTTCTATAATCAACGACAAGACGCCATTTTTTAGTCCTGATGCATCAGTTTTCTTGGGTACTACCCAGATTGGTGATGACCAGGGGGAATTCGATTGCCTTATAATTCCTTGTTGGAGAAGGTCTCTAATTTGACTTTGAACTTCTTCCTTCAAAGAATAAGGGTATCGATAACTTTTAGTGTACACAGGGATATCATCCTTGGTATCAATCCTGTGCTTTACTACATTTGTGAAGGTCAAATTGTCTGATTTCAAGTGAAAAATCCCTTGATAGTCAGATATCAATTTAATCAGACCAACACGTTCTTCTTGGTTTAAATGATCCAGGCGAAGCTGATCAAACAGGTTCGACCTCGATCTTAATTCTGTAGCTGTGTTTTCAGGACAGCCTGTTTCGAAGTTATTTTTCTCAATACTGCCTTTGAGTACCTCAATTTCGGTAGCTCTATTGGTAGTATTGGTTACCATTAATTTTACTTTAAAATTCTCCAGCTCTGTACAAGCCGGAATGAATAAATGCCTCATTTTCAAAAATGATGTCTTTGGATAATAAAAATTCTCCTTCTTCTTCAAGAGTCGGGAGCTCAATGACACGCGTTTCATTAGCGTGTAACTGGAATTTGTAAGCGTCAGGGAATTTCTTCTGCATTACAATGTTCGTGGAAGGCAAATGCAGCGTATTGGAGTGTACAGAAATAGCTGCTCGAAGGTTGTTTAACGACTCATAGCCGATGAGTCCATCAAAAAAATCATGAAACTCGTAGATTAGAAATTGTAAATTTCTAGTCTGCGGGATTCCATCAAAGGGGTTCAATTCCATATAATGAGTTATTTGGAATTTTCCTGATACATTCTTAACTGTCGTCGGCTCGAAAAGTCGACGTACAAGTCCTAAATTTGTGTGACGAGGGCTAATAAATGACTTGTTAGCTCCTGTATCAATTAAAAATTTGAGTGTTCCGTTTGGACTCTCAAGAGTTATGAACGGAACAAAATTTGCTGATTTCAGCTTAGCTTTTCTCTGGTACTGGTTGTTTGATTTCCTTGATGATGTTCAGGATTATATTCAGGATGATGGTAATAATTATCATAATTGTCGTAATTATCATAACTATTAACGTTGTCATATTCCTCGGAATAATTTTCTGGATACTGGTACTGTGCAGTATCGTTGGGATATTCGTGATAATAGTCATGATCCTGATCTACGTCCTGATTAGACAACTCATTTTGTTTTGGTCTGAAATGG
>JAHHFK020002484.1:0-67945 GCA_024533555.2 Aedes koreicus | reverse complement strand
AAACGCGATAATAACAAAAAGGTAAGTATAATACTTTATTTTTGAAAGTACTGTTTCAAACATGAGGTTAATCTCCATGCAATTTTCTGTTTCGTCTGATTCTGAGTCGAGAATAAGATTAGTGTACCAAAACTATATTTATTTAGAAGCAAAAATCTGAGTCAACCATAACACAAAATCATCATTATCGTTATTTTGTTTTTCTTTCGAATTGATGTTACAGTCAAAACATTATTTTTAGGCATGTAGATAAAACAATATTTTTTACGCCTCGTTTTCATTTCCTTCACATATTTTTCACAACGTTAACAGTGACTGTTTTTTCGCGGTAGTCATATTTTCTCTAGAGTAAGAAGATAGAATGCAAATTCTGGCACTATCCTTTTAGATAGGTCTACTTGAAGTTTATTTGTCTCTTTTGGTGTCTATTTCTTTGCATCGTCAACGGTTTCTAAGAAATTGCCGCGAAAAGTGTCTCAGATTTGGGTCGAAGATAATGCACTCTCTTTCTCTTTTTTCCAGAAGTGGCTTTCAACGAAAAGCAACTTCGTCAGTCCCAAGGGCGGTACCTTGAATCGAGTTGAAATTAGGTAAACACCGCCGTCTTTCAAGTATTGAAAGTTTTCGTTTTATGTTGGCTCATTTATGCATATATTTTTTTCCACTTCACGTGACGATAATGTCACCTGAAAGAATAACGCAACTGTTCGGCCTGATTTACCACTATTAAAATCCAAATTTGAATAAAGCGTTCTTGTGGCCAAATATAACGTTAGAACATGTCATTCGCTTTGATTGGGTTTGGTGTTGCTGGTTGTACGTCAAAGAGAGTTATTTGATCGGTCACGTGAATTCCTCATTGGAACGTTGCAACGATACACCAACATCGCTTTTGGCGTTGGAAATTGCATCAATTACATTGGGGGTAACAAAATCGCATGCATATCGGTTCAGTGCACTCTAATTACTGTAGATGAGGTTTGCATAGTACGCGTGGTTTTCACGTACTTCGCGGCAGTATAAAATATTTGAAGACTACGGTAGGCTAAAGTTGACTTTGTTGGCTACATGCTTTGTTCCTGAATAGAACAAAAATTATGGAACTATTTCTGACTACTGCCCATTTGCGAATGCCTTACGCATGGCTCAAGAAATGCTACAACTAAGTGGCAAATCAATCATTTTATGTTTATCAATTATCACTGAGCAATAAAAAAAAAAAATACTTCAGAATTCTTAGAAAGTGAAACACGTGAAACATATGTGTGGAGCAATGTGTGTTCTACGTTTACTTGATTTTTCGATTTTTAGTAATCAAATGCAAATAACAACAAATATGTGAATACACCTCTTTCCACCGCTCCCTGTTTTATTCTATTCTATACTAATTAACCAGTATTTTTCTTAGTAACATTAATATTTGTGGCATATTTGTAATAATCACTGTGAAGCATTGGGGGTGAAAGAAGATTAAAAAATAAACGGCAATTTAATTATCCATTTGATGAATAAGTTAATCAAAAAAATATTTTCGGATCGTAAAATAGAAGACAAAATGACAACCGTACTTCCGTCGTTTTTTTGTAGGTTTAGGTGATTCGTTTGGAGTGACGCAACTAAGAAAGGTTAATGTCACTCTATTTGTACTGCTTTTTTTGTGTGTAAGGTAAAGGCTTCCGCCTATCTCTGTTTTAAAAAGCTGAACAGTGACAAAAGTCAAACAACTTTTTCTGCTGCGACGTCATCAGAGGGGGGGGAAAAAAACCCGGAATAGTAAAACCAAGCTTCTTGTAGTCGAGATTGTATTATCGTGAAAGAAGTAATATTCAAGTAATTCGAGTTATGTAAGGAAAAAAATAAAGTGCATTTTAGTTTCGTCACAGCGAGTAAATACTCACCTTTGCCGTCAGCCAGCGTCAGAGTTCTTGAAAGTAAAGAAAGGGTAATTATTACTTACAGGTTTTGCACCATCCTGAGACATCAGTTGGGACGAAATGTTCGCGGTTACTCTCTGATTTCCCGACTCCGTCGAATTCAGTCAATGATTTAAATTATGTTTTCTTATAACCCATCTTAATGTTGGCTTCTTGTCGAACATTTCAATGATTTACATGCTGAACGGCAATTTCGATTCGAAAAATAACAAAACTATACCCATCATATTAGATTAAGGTTGGCGTTGATTTTCGATTTTAAGGCTCTGCCAATTCAGAATTGGTATGCTTTGTCCAGCTGAGCGCCCCTAGTGGTCGGTTTTGAAAGCTTTTGGCAGCGATTTTAAGCATACAAAGGCTCTCTGGAACGCTATGTTCAAAGTCTATCTCTTCTTTTTGGAAGAAAAAAGAAGAAAATTAATTCTGCACAAGAGATATGAAAATCCATCATGATCGGGTACGAGGATTACAAAACCACCGTCTCTGCAATAATGAAACGTTTCAAGAAACGTCTGTCTGTTTCTCAATTTGCAATCAAGGTAGCAAAGTGGTACAAAATTGTCCCGTAGTCGGTAAATCGAAGATAAATTTTGTTTGTGTAAGTTCAAGGTAATCAAAACTACGGCTTCAAAAGAGAAGCTCTCGATGGAAGAGCAAAAGATCTCTTCCGTAAAGTAATTTGATAATATATTTCCCTCCTCTCACATTGTCGATGGATCTTCAGTTAATTTTGAAGAGATGATGAAGAGATTTTTGGGATACTTGCCAACTAATGTGTCAACGGAACAGGAGCTTGCCCTAGCTGAGTCTATGTTGTAAGCGGGCCTATATCAGGTCAATGATCTTCTGAACACTAGCGGTAAGCTACATGACTTGGTATTCGTAAGTGATCCATGTATCATTCGTTTTAACTGGGGACGCCCGTGCTCGCGGGATGAATCTCTATCAGGCATCATGCCGCGCAATGACCTGGACAATGAGTCGCTGTGATTACCAAGCCATAAATGATCGCCAATGATCGCCTCCCAGGATTGGAACCAGCTTCTGAACAACGCGTCTATCGATGCCTCCGTTACCTCTTTCTATAGATCTATCCATCAAATCATCCGAGATAATGGTCCTGATAAACCTCGTAGGCCTTCTAAACAGTTCAACTAACCTTGGTGGACACCACAACTCCGCAAAGTCTGTAACTGCTTACAAAAGATCAGGAAACGGTTCTTTTGCAACTGGAATTCTACGAGCACGAGAAAGTTGAAGCTTGCCGAAGAGTAGTACACTCATCTGCAACAGATTCGTTTCCGTGAGTATATCGACAGTATCCAAGCAAATTTCAGACAATATCCTTCTTCCTTCTGGATCTACATCAACAATCAAAAGAGTTCTGCCAGAGATCCCGTTGATGTTTCCTACAAGTTTCATAGCTCTTGCTCGTCGATCACAGCTGGGAATCTATTTGTCGAGTTCTTCCGTTCCGTACTCGACGACAACCCACCTCAGATGTTGCAGCAATACTTGGAAAGTCTTCTATATATATATATATATATATATATATATATATATATATATATATATATATATATATATATATATATATATATATATATATATATATATATATACAGCAATTCCATGAAAAAAAGTTATACGATCTCTCAGAATTTTATAATATTCGGTAGGATTGTTCAACATCGAAAAATATTAGACCCGTATTTTTTTTTATTTTCGTTATTAGCTGGACCTTTCTGCGTTAGACTGGTCCAAAAAATCGTGATTTTTCAAAATCTTCAATTTTCAAAAATTTATAACTCCTAAACCGTTTAACCGATTTTAGTCATTTTTGGCCATTGTATTGGTATTTTTTTGAATTTCCAAGCAAAAATACGAAACCTTTGAATATATCAATTTTTGTATGAAAAAAATACAAAACAAATAGCTTTTCTTGAATTTGACTGCGAGGGGCCTCAACGACTCCTTGTTTTAGTATTTTTAAATGAAAGAGCATTCAATTTTACATAACATATCAAAAAATTGGAGATGTTCTGCGTGTCGTTTTGGAGATACAATTTTTTAAATAATAAATCATTACTCTTCATTTTATACATCACCCGCCTGTAGAAACGATGAAGATGCATGGTAGATTACCATGCGTCTCCATCCAATCAAACCTATGACTAATGAAATCTATGAGTTACTTACAAACTTAGTATAACATTCGAATCAGTCTTTAAGGCTTTCCGTTAACCACACAGACCAATTGCTATTTTTTGACGATTACCTTTTCAAATAAATAAGGCTTTAAAATTTCAAATATTTTTGCTTAGTGTAAGTTCCAAGAAAAAAACACTTTAAAGCCGCGCGACATGATGAACATGTTAAAAAATAAGAAAAACACTTTTATACATTTATTTTTATTTATTAAGTTTTTTCATAACAATTTTATACATTTTTCTTCCGTTGAAAATGAATTTTGTTTCACAATAATATACTCTTCGTTTTGAGGCTTAAAACTATGGAATGACTGAGTCCCTGAAATTTGCTTCACACGTGTGTAACGATTTTTTAATTTTCTTTCCATTTTATTATAGTCGGATTCCGAAAAAAATTGATAGTGTATTTTCGAGTCTGGCTTAGAAATAGCCCATGAATAAAGTTCTTCGGCCGTTGTTATGTGATGATCTTGCAAACTGGCTTTCGCAGCATTTCGTTTCAATACGCCTCCCAAAGCATCACAAGGGCCCTTTCCATGACAAGTAGCGAAAAAATTCCACTCGGCATCTATGCCAAAATCTTTTTGCATGTTGCACAAATTAAAAGCGGTCATTTTATTTTTGTATTGGCTTCCAGATCCATCTGAGAAGAAATAAATTTTCTCTAAACCTGATAACTTACTTTTTATGAACGCTATGCATTGAGTCAAAAAAAGACGCACTGCGACATGATTATGTTTAGTGAAATCAGCAATTGCAATAAAACTGGTAAACTTCAAATCATTTGATTCTTCATCTTTAAAATAAATAGCACAAGGGTGAATAGTACATTGAGCGTTTGCCCAATGAAAGCCTTGAACTGCATCCTGCACAACGAATGAATAATTCTCCGAAAAATCACAGATTATGATACACTCAGTAGCTTTTAAATTGTTTTTCACGTGTTTTAAATAGTTTGCCTGTCGCTCAGCTGTAAAGTTATGTGGCAATAAATTGAGTAATTTTTCTAAAAAAGTATCAATAAATTCTTGTGTGTCCATTTCAACTAAGTCCAAACTGCATCTTTCTGCTTGACGCCATTGTTTAAATTGTAATGATTCAACGTGACCGTTATTAAGAATGGTCATAAGTTCTACCGCCAAAATTTGCATTCCCGGACAATTTTCGCAACATTGCTGCCAGCAATGCTCATTTGGATTTTGACAAATTATTTTTGAAAACATATCATGGTAGGACTGAACACCATCTGGAAGTAATTGTTTACTTTGGAGTGTTTTAAAAATCAATTTAACGTTTTGGTGGTAAATGCAAACGCACACCGTATGCGTGCCACTTGTTCCTGCCAAAATGCAGTGTTTTGGACGGTTACTGGCGAACATCGAAAATCCAATCTTAATATCAGGATGAGTATTTTTAAATATGGAGTACGCCTCTTGCAAATTGCATAAAACTAACCTTCTTTGTATGTAGATCCTACCTTCTTCATTGTTGGATATCAAATAATCCCTTTTTCCCGGGCACACGACTTATATCGTCGCTATTATAAAAATTACGAACACGCATTAGCGTTTCCTCTCCTAACGAAGCTCTACTAATCCTCTTTTTAGGCACTGACATTATTCCCTCCTGTTGTTGTAATACTTTCACTTGGTTGGCCATATATTGGGAAACATCAAACTCTTGCATAATCCTATATGTAGACCAACTTTTGGGCAGTGTGGTTAAAATCCTATACCGCTCATTGCTATCTTTTGTTTCCTTAAATTTATCCTTAAGCTGTGTTAGCATTTCATTATCGTCAGACAAAAACGTGTTATTGGTGGTACCGATCGATTCATAGCTGGTTGTTTCCAATGAGCCTGTAAATAAATATAACAAATTATTGATTAAAAATTGATTGATTGGAAATCATGCAAATAATTTCTATTTTATTATTTACTTTGGTAGGGAAAAGGAACAATGCCGGACGGTCCTGCAAGGGCAATTGTTTCGTGACTGGTTGCTTCGCACGATTCTAAAAGAATGTAAAAATAAAAATGTTCCAGTAACAATTGCAAGAGAAGAATTCAAATTAAAACAGAATTATATGAACTTTTATATAACATACCTGTAGTGCCTATACTGGATGGTCCTGTAATGGGTTCTTCGGTCATGGTATCAATGTGCTTATACAATTTCTTGTAGCAACTTTGACAAATGAAAGAGCTACTCTCATCAATTTTAACCTTTTTTTCCACAGCATGGTCGTACAATTTTGCGTTGATTTTTCTGGAACACGAACTCAACACCCAAACACTACAAATTGAACACTTACGTTTCATTTTACGATATTCTTTGATATAACTGTTCTGATATGATACTTTGTTTTCAACTGGTAACTTCTTACATAAATTTCCGTGTTTTATATGATGTTTATATTGTACCTACGATCAAGTGAAGTGAACTGCAGCCTAGACTACAATAGGTATTGAATTGTTTCTCGGCTATAGCGATCAGGTCTATTTGCAGACGGGAGCGAGTAGAGCGGAATTTCTAAAGCGAGAAAGCAACAGAATAACAGATAACGCAAGCGAGCGACGAGTATGAAATGAAAGAGATGTTGTTCACTCTGCTGCTTCTCCGCTTTAGAAATTCCACTCTACTCCCTCCCGTCAGCGAGTAGACCTGATCGCTACAGCCGAGAAACAATTCAATTCAATCTCACAGGTCGATAAACATTCTACATCTACAGTAGGTAGTCAATACGTATCAACGGTTCTTCTTTTAAATAATAATACCAATGCCCCTCTGTGTAACGAAAAGAATGTTAGGTAATCAAATTGTCAATATCTACCTAAAGTCTCATTAGTCTTAGTTGCTATAATATTATATAATTATGTCAAGTAAATATTATTTATTATATAATATTTACTTGACATTCTGTGACCTACTCATAGATTTCATTAGTCATAGGTTTGATTGGATGGAGACGCATGGTAATCTACCATGCATCTTCATCGTTTCTACAGGTGGGTGATGTATAAAATGAAGAGTAATGATTTATTATTTAAAAAATTGTATTTCCAAAACGACACGCAGAACATCTCCAATTTTTTGATATGTTATGTAAAATTGAATGCTCTTTCATTTAAAAATACTAAAACAAGGAGTCGTTGAGGCCCCTCGCAGTCAAATTCAAGAAAAACTATTTGTTTTGTATTTTTTTCATACAAAAATTGATATATTCAAAGGTTTCGTATTTTTGCTTGGAAATTCAAAAAAAAATACCAATACAATGGCCAAAAATGACTAAAATCGGTTAAACGGTTTAGGAGTTATAAATTTTTGAAAATTGAAGATTTTGAAAAATCACGATTTTTTGGACCAGTCTAACGCAGAAAGGTCCAGTCTAATAACGAAATAAAAAAATAAGGGTCGAATATTTTTCGATGTTGAACAATCCTACCGAATATTATAAAATTCTGAGAGATCGTATAACTTTTTTTCATGGAATTGCTGTATATATATATATATATATATATATATATATATATATATATATATATATATATATATATATATATATATATATATATATATATATATATATATATATATATATATATATATATATATATATATATATATATATATATATATAATATATATATATATATATATATATATATATATATATATATATTTAATTAGTAACCTCCCGCCCCCCTCCCCTCGTCCGCCCGCCCCCCCGCCAGCGGGTCATTCCTTCTTTTTTTTTTTTTTTTTTTATTTTTCTTTTTTCCTTCCCTGCCTCCGAGATATATGGTGTGGGGGGGTTGGTTTTTTTTTTAGATTTTATATTTTTTATTTGCAACATCTTATGAGACGCGTCCCATCCCATAAGGATTCCATTACAAGATAAATGGTTGTCATTCAGAGTGCTCCGGAGGTCGCTGGCCCTATCCCGGCATGCCTTCTGCTCCCCTTGGGGATGGGCCCAGTTTTTGATCTGAACCAAAACATTCTATGCGACATCTCTAATTACATTTAAATTCGATAACAAGTGCAATAGTGGTTGAATTTAATGCCCAAAACCTAATCGGCCACATCTGGACATGTTCCGGGTACACTCGGAGAAGTGGCCAGTATTTTATTTGTACCAAAACATACCACGCGACACCTCAAATTACATTAAAATGTGAAAATAAATGCAATAGTGCTGGCATCAATTGCCCAAAACTTTATTGGCATGTTCTAGGTACATCCGGGGAAAAGCCTTCTTTTTTTACTTGGACCAGAACATATCATGCGACATCCCAAATCACATACGAAATCCAAAATAAGAGCAATAGTGGTAGAATCAAGTCTCAAGAACTACATTGGCCACATCTGGACACGATCTGGGTCAATGATGGTAAATGTACTGTATTTTGGTATTTCTCTTCAGCTCAAAACCTAGAATCTACAATTGTATCTGTAGATAATTCAACATTACCAAGTTGCGATACGATTCAACCACGTTTATTGAATCTTCTGGAAAGTCAAAGGATATTATGTGATAATCTCGGATAATATTGTTCATTCTAAGTTTGCCTTGCAGCTAAAAAAGATACAGTTACAATTGGTTCAGCCAAATCGGAACCAAGAGCCTATCTAGAATCATCAGTTTTGTTCGACATATTCAATCAGAATTTTTCAATCACAACATGCATTCTTTAAGTTTATAACCAACAACCAATTTGAGTGATTCATCTCCATAATGTACCAAAAAAATATTCTGTGAGGATTGATTATCCAATAATGTCGGTTGATCTAAAAGAAGATCCACTGAACATTGTTGAATACATATCGTATATTTGTATAGCCTAAAAAGCTACAGTTAATATTTCAGCTCCTAATTTTGGAGCTCCAGAACTGTATGGCTGATAATGAACATCCCAGATCATCTCATAATGTCTGCTGACCTTCCAGAAGACTCAATAAACATGGTTGAAAACGTATCATAACTTTGTGTAGCCGAAAAAGGTACAGTTACAATTAGAGATGCTATGTTCAGTACTCCAGGACAGGTTGGATGACTAAGAATATCCCAGATTATCGCATAATGTTGGTTGCCCTCTCATAAGATCCAATAAACATAGCTGAACACATATCGTACATTTGCACATCTGAAAAAGCTACAGTTTCAATGGTAAATCCTAATCTATGAACTAATGAACAGCCTGGTATGGCCCAGAATATTCCAGATTTCATCATATTGTTGGTGGACCCTCCAGAAGATCCATTGAATATGGTTGAACACATATCATAAATTTCAATAGCCGTAAAACTACAGTTACAACTGTTGATCCCGAGATCTGAGCTCCAGGACTGTTTGGATCACCTAGAACATCCCAGATTATCTCATTATGTCTGTTGACCTTCCAGAAGACTCACTCAAAATGGTTGAATACATATCGTACATTAGTATAGCTGAAAAAGCAACCGTTACAGTTGTAGATCCTAAGTTCTGAACTCCAGAACAGTTTAATTGACCTAGAACATCCCAAATTATCTCATAGTATAGGTTGACCTTTCAAAAGATGCATTCAACTTCATTGATTACATATCGCTTATTTGAATAGTGAAAAAGCTACAGTTGCAACTGTAGATCCTAAGTTATGAACTCAAGAACAGTTTGGATTGCCTAGAACATCCCAGTTTATCTCAAAATGTCTGTTGACCATCCAAAAGATTCAGTGAACAAGGTTGAATGCATATATTAACTTTGTATAGCCGAAAAAACTATAGTAACAACTGTAGATTCTAAGTGCTGTACTCCAGGACAATTTGGACAACCTAAAGCATCCCAGATTATCTCATTATATCTGGTGATCTTCCATAATATAACCGTCTTTCAGGACAGAACTTTGTGGCCTCCAAGCTCCCCGGATTTAAATACTCTCGATTTTTTTTTGTTCCTATATGATGTTAAAACTGAACAAATACAAGGTCAGCACTTTGGATCAGTTCAAGACGGTAATGCTTAAAATTTGGGACGAAATGCTTAAACAGTCCGTGCGTGCCACTTGCTGAGCGTTCGAGAAACGTTTGAAGCTCGCGAAGAATTATCAAAAAGAAATGTTGTAAACCTTCCTCATAAACATTGCTTTCAATAAATTAACAAAGAAAAAAAAATTACTCTCCTTTTTTAACATATTTTCAAAGTGTTTCCGAACTTATTGAACACCATTACTCACAAATTTCATAAAAAAACATATGTCTTCCTAAAGAGAACATATTCAATATAACATTCACTACACATTTTAATTTGTAATTTTTGATTGACTTGCGCTCTCATTGCCCCACCAAACGCTGCAAATTGAAAATGAAAACATATATTATTTATTTATTTACATATATTGTAGGTCCAGTCACCATTTCCACTCTCATAGTTTGCTTTTGTAATATTTAACCTATTATTTTCCATTCTATACTTAATATTAAGGAGTTTTCTGATCACATGAAGCAACATCCGTCCCTTCGTTTGCTATTTAGTTTTAACTGACTTTTTAATCTTCAATTTTTTTCGGTTGGAAATTGAATGCTATCACAAAATGTTTATTGTCGTTGCTTTTGTTTTTATTAATATAATGTTTCAAGAAATCTCCGGTGCTGGTACTCTACGTATCATATGTGTTCGTATTTCGAATTTTTTTTTTATCACCCTTAGCGCGTGTTGAACGTATTCCTGAGATAACCCTCTCTTTATTAACATTCCATTCACTGTGACACATACGACGGTCGTAGAGCTCTCTGCATCTCTCTTAAGTATGTGTTGGACTAACGTTCCCTCCCACTCTCCTACAGCTGCAAGGAGGTGGCCAGGGTTGATTTTGTGTACTGGAGGTTGCATGTCTTGTATCTAAGGGTTTGAAATCATCCCCCAGGTTTCTTACCGAATGACAACGGATCCGGATGTGATATTTCTCTTGTGCAACTGTGAATACTAGGCTATGCTATGCCATTTTCCGCGAATACACCGTTTGAGTGATTTAAAACCTATTAAATCAGTTATACTTGCTTAACCTATTATCCGTTTTGCATCTACTATATCCAGATATCCTGATCCGGATACTGATACCAGATATCCGTTTTGCATCTACTATAAGTAGAATTCTACAACAGCTTGTACTTGAACACCACTGAACCGAATTATAAAATGAATTTGCTTATTTTCAATTCTTAAGCCCATGTTATCGTTCACGCATTTTCTATACCAAATGACATCTTTGTGTGACAAATACTGCTCGATCGAATGTGATTAGTGATATTTTGGCCATGCATAATAACGGTTGTCCGGAGGCACTTCAGTTTTAAAATCCCTTTATTTTAAAAGCTCTCAAACACGTGATTCACTACAATGAAACGCCTAGACCCAAAGTACAAAGTAGTAGATCTTCTACCACGGACATGTGATCTGCCACTATGACTGGGCATTCAGGGTTTTATGACGATCATTCCCTTTAACTCACCTTTATTTCAATAAAACAATTAGTATAAATGAAGCCTGAAATGAAATTGGGTTATATTAATCATTAATTTTTACATATTATTATTGGCTAAATGGAATGCATAAAAGTGTAAGAGATTAAGTACTTCCATCCAATGTTCATTCTGCTCTATAGTCGATGATATACTGATGGTTGGAGCCGGGATCGGTTAAGTAGAATTATCGATAGCAACAATGGAGGTTCATGCTACAGTTACTTTTTGTACTCGACCAATACCATCACACAAAGCAAAGCGGCTGTTTCAACTATTGTAGGCAATCCAATTTGTCACTTTGATGCTTTTGAGTTACTTGTTTCATAAATTCTTAACGATTCCCGCACTGCCGGTTGCTGACCAAACTTTTATTTAATGTTATTTAATTGAAATATGTTGGCGTCAGCCAACAGCAAATAAACTCACGAGGTCAATCATAATATTGTACCTATATTATCATTGCTTTAGACATTTTTTCACACACATTTATCAACAAACTATAAACCCTCAAGCTAAATAATAACTGACAATGATCCACCGTCCTACGAGAAGGTCATCATCGATGCAGTTCCATCGTAGCAAGGTGGTTCAGTAGCCGCAGGGTTACAGCCGTTCGCCTCACAAGCGGATGATCATGGGTTCAGTCCCAGACCCCTTCATCACTCTCACCCTTATGGGAGAGAACTTTGCATGCATTGCATGATTAATATTTGGAATCCTCGAATTCCAACCCCTCCTACCTATGATCTCGATTGAGACTCTAAAAGCAACAGCAAAATAAGTGCAATTGTGCTTTACTTACTTAATGAAACACAGCTGTGAATAGCTGGAGACACCTTGCATGACGGAATCGCCTTGTGCGTTCCTTTTCAAAGAAAGTCCCAACCTGGGAGCAATACAAAGCAACACAAATGTGGTGAATTTTCCGGATATCAATCCCCCAATATCTTTTTAGTTTTTGGTTTCGGCAAACTTTGCAATAGCATATCACACCATCCTCAAGGAGCACAAAACAAACCACTCGTTAATTGTTGACCTCGTATTATTTTTCACCTTCGAGCACCGATGCAGCCGCCTGTCAGCGGCCCAACCCAAGCCTCTGGCACAACAGGTCACTTCAACAGGTATCGGATCAAATCGGATGCCCTTCTCCATTAACAGCACATACTGTATCTACCAACAACCCGAGCATAAACCAAATCTGCTACAAGCCATTTACGACGGGACGGAATACACAATTGGTGGCCCTTTGTCTTGCTTGGATCGATCTGTTTCTTGCAGCATATTTCCACCGTCATTGGCGGGGCCAGTGTTGCCAAAATGCCAGTTTTAACTGGTTTCTCCCAGTTTTTTTTTGCCAATAAAGTTCTACATTTGATATCTCGAACATGAATAAAAAAATCGAAAGAATGGTAAGCAAAATACCATGTTTTAATTCTTCTCTATTGAGTGGGCGATATGAAGACTGATCGAAGCTGGTTTTAAAGCATCATGCAGAGTAGGAGTGAACTGTCATTTGCAAAGCAGATGATTAGTAGTTGATTAACTAAAGGGAATTCTTGAGTTGAAATCTTGATTAGGAGATACGGTCTGCCCTGCTGGACAAATTGGAACCTGGTCCACCTGCAACAAATTTACACACGCACTAACCTCTGCTCCACAAATGGGCTTTGTCTATTTCGATGAGTATGGATATTAAAAATTCCTATAGAGTTATATCATTTACTCATACGTTTTCAGAAGATGTTTTCAAACGGAATATTTCTATTGAATTCAACTCTGCAGACATATATGTTAGTATGTATGTATGTATGTATGTAGGAAGCCACCATCCTAGCGTGGGCCCTGCATGCGGTTCCACTTAACAGAAAGATCATACTTTGTTACCGTTCTAAATTCAACATATCGCTGTATGAAGGGCCAAAAAGGGTTGGGCAGGCCCGTAAGCAGACACACTTACGCGAAACCTGCGGGAATAAGAGAATCTCCTTCCAGCAATATAATCCTGTAAAACGAATAACAAAATACGCAATTCAGTTAAGCTTTCCACTAGATGGTCTGTTCCAGAAAGGCGCGTCAAAGTCATTACAACTGTTGGAGTGGAATGTACCAATCATAAATGATAGACACATCCCCCCCTAGACTCCGGTTGGCCGTCCACTCCATTGTCCAATTGCAACTTCAATGATGCCCTGATGCACCCTCCCATCCCAGTTATGTTTTAAATCAATAAGGTATTAGGTTTTTACAATATATATCAAATATAGAATATAATAAAGAAATAAGTATATATAGAGTGCGTATGAGTGTATATAGTGTACGGAAAAATGAGTAGCCTGGACTGGATAATGTTTTCGAACTGTACACCTTGCATGTGAAAATTTCCCAAATGATTTTTATATAAATTACATGTTTGCAGACTGCTGGCCTACTGCACTTGTAGAAAAACCTGCAGAAAAACCTGAAAATTTAGACAATGTATCGTAACCATGAGAAAAAAAAATGAATTTAAAATTATTTTACAAAACATAGTAGTTCTATGGATGTCCTGAAATAATTTTTATATAATAGTATTACTTAAATTTCGGTATCTTGTTCCCTTTCCTTGCAGCACAATAATCATTTGTAGAGGATCTCATACGTACTACAGTGATTTTAAATAATCAAATTAATTTAAATGTAATAATATACTTTCAAATCATAACATAAAATAATAGAATGACGTAACAAAATGATAACATGAGCACGACAGTTATCGATAATAGAATGTATATCTGTAACTAAGCTGTTCATCCTCTCGTCGATAGACTTCACTTTTTTCAGTTAGCATCAATGTCAAGTAAGATTTATATTTGTATCCACAATAATAATAATAAGAGAATATAATTTGTTAATGTACAAAAGATATCTGACATCCAACGATCCAAGCACATCTAATGTGAACGTTATGCTGAAATAATGAAAAACAAATTGAACCTTTTATGCTTGAAATGTTGCTCCATGCTCATAAGATAAGTGATTTTAGAACGAAAAGATGATCCCAGAGCGTAGTGAATTTATAAATTTATTGTAGATGATCGCACCCCCTCACTTCGCTATTGTCAAATTGACAACATTGCCCAGGCTACGCCAACCAGCTTCTCCATGTTTCAGCTGGCAGTCTTGTGATCATATAACATCGTGTAGGCGTGAGGTAGGAACTTGTGAGGACGAGAGGTTGGCCGCACCCTCCTTCGAAGTTGTCAACTCACCATTTGAAGCCCAACTCTGCAGACATATATGTTAGTAGTAACAAAAGTTGAGTTTGGTTTATTTGATAAATGGAGTTGAAAAAATTGGTTTTAGAAACAGATAATCGGGAAATTGTTGAGAAAAATATTTAGAAAGACAAGACAGGACATCGATACCAAGCAATCTGGGACTTTGTAGCATATATTACAATTAAGAACATGCAATACGCCGAACGGATAACCCGCATAATCACAAACCATTTCAGGACCATATCTCTTATTGTTGACGATCGTTTCCGTTATTGTTACGACATTTACCCTTATAGTTGACAACTATAAACTAATAATCTCCTATAAAGTTTTAACAATATGTCAGATGGTAAAAGGCCAAATAACAATATGCTGAATAGGTGGTTAAGTTAGGTTACCATAAAAAATGGCAATTTTCACGAACAAATTTTTGGCTGTACTCTATGCCAAAAAGTTGGAATATAATCCAGACCAAGTGCAGACAATAAGAAACCTTTCAATGGCAATATGGCAAACATTAGCAATATGTGTTAATGTAGAGGTTGTATGGTAAAAACGAGATTAAATTATTTGATAAAAATAACATAAAATGTGATAATATATCTTTTATCAGTTGGGAAGTTGGATTGAAAGTGCAGTGTGCAATATATATTTATTTACATTTCATTGACTATAATTAATGGTATTTAATAATAAGTTGAAGGTAATTTTAGTTCTTAACAATGTTTTGAATGTTATTAAATCTAGCCTGCATCGGAATTAATGCTAATTGCGTGCCCTTCGTATTAGTTTACATATCTCTTATAACTGTTATACTGTTAGAACATGATCACAAAAATTTGTGCAGCACGTAAATGTGCATCATCGGATACTGTAACATTAACACACAAAAAAAAATTATTAATAGTTTATTCTAAATTTTCAATATTTTGTATGTTTTGATTTAAATAGTAAAAATAAAAACATTTAACTCACCATTTATTGGCTAAATAGGCCTTATAAAGGCGTTATGTATTAATTCCGTTCATCTTATTTTCTCAATAATAATCATTTTCATTTTATCTTGGCGCGATAAATGTTTTCATTTAAAATCAATAGATTTACCAATTCTATTTTTGAAACTTATTCCTACGTTGTGTTTTTACTGAACCGGTGACGACCCATCCAAAAACGCTTTTCACCAGTAGTGGAAGATGTTCACCTAGATGAATGCGAGCAGCGCTAAGGAAGAAAGATTGAAAGTGTTTCGCTCCGAGTACCATATCGATGCGCTGGCTCTGGTTGAATTCAGGATCAGCAAGGGCTAGCTCTCCAGGAATCTGCCAATCTTTTACAGGGATGTCCTGTGCCGGTAGGTTTGCGGTTACCTTGTTCATTATCAAGAAGTTGATGTCGCATTCGAACTCACCATTCCGTGATGCGACCTTCGCTACGATGGATTCACGAACTGCTTGCTCGAGCTGACCGGCGCCCTGTATGGTGACATTAACGTTCTTTTTCTTAAGTCGAAGTTGCCGCGCCATACGATCGCTGATGATGTTGGGCTGCGATCCACTGTCCAAAAGAGCTCGAACCAGATGACCTTGACCGAATCCATCGACAACCTTCACAAGCGCTGTCAGGAGGAATACGTTTTCCCTGGGATGTTGAATTGGAACGCTGACTTCAAAATCACGAATGGTTTCAGTAGCTGCAACCGATGTGCTTGGGATAGGAGCGGCAGAAGTGGAAGCAGGGATATGCAACAGAGAGTGATGACGTCGATGGCAGTGTTTACAGTTGAAATCCGAGGAACAATTCTTCGCTCTGTGCTCTGCTTTCAAGCAGTTGAGGCAGAGGCGCTTTTTCATGGCAAGCTGCTGACGTTGAGGTACCGAGAGACCGATGAACTTCTCACATCTGCTGATGTAGTGCTCTTGTGTACAGACTGGACACTTGGATGTCGCTTTAGTGGTGGAAGCGTACGAAGTGAAACGTTGCTGGTGTCTTTTTGCCCCATGCTGCCACGAACTTGGTACGGATGGAGACGCATGGTTGTTCACAGAGATAGACTCGAGTACGCGCATTCGTCGCTGCAGGAAGTCGATGAGACATGGATAATCTGGGTTGTCCATAGTCGATGCATGAACCTCCCACGCTTTGAGAGTGTCATCGTGAAGTCGAGTACAGAGCAAATCTTCCAAAATACTGCTCCACTGATCTGTAGGCTCTCCCATTTGCTTCAGAGTCTTGGTGTGACGCTCGAATTCGTCCACCAATGCATGTAGCGTCGATGCTGTTTCCTTCTTCATCCGCTGAATTTCGAAAATAGCCTGTAAATGCCGCTTCCTCAGAAGATAGTCGTTCGCGTAGCGCTTAACTAACGTATCCCATGCCAAGTTGTAATTGGCAGCACTGATAGCTATTGTTTCAATCAGCTGTGCAGCCTCTCCTTTTACAGCAGCTTTCAGGTAGTGGAATTTCTGAATCGCCGGAACGTCGGGATTAGAATGGATTAATGCCAAAAACGTGTCGTGGAAGCCCAACCACTGCATATAGTCCCCATCGAACTCGGGGAGCAAAATTGTGGGAAGCTTTAGCCCAGAGAGAGCGGAATTATGGCCAACAAGTTGAGGAATTTGAGCGTTTCGAGGAAGAACAGGAAGTTTAGAAGTCAGATCGGCTTTTATTGAAAATAGCCGGTTTTCAAAGCCAGCACGTGCCTCTTCATGCATTCGCCTACCTTCTTCATCTTGCTCGTTGACCTCCAACTCCGTCTGAACGTCCTGAATTGTAATGATTGTAAAGTTATTGTATTGGAACTACAATTGAGACACAGCTGAAATCTTCTTCTGGATAAAACATATGCAATAAGATAAATCATTGATATGAAAACCTGTTCTATTTTTGTATTGATTTGAATTTTTTTTTTCGAGTACCTGTTTTGTTGTAATAAAAAACCTCCATCACATTTTGTTAGTGGCCTAAATAGCATCGTCACTGTTGGTTTAAATCAGATCTTTTATTTAAATATCTCTATAAAACGCATCGTGGAGGAGGCGAATGAGCCACGAATTGCACCAGTTGCTGGGAGAAGCTCCCATCGTACAAATAGCTAAAATCGGTTGAATACGATGGGCAGGGCATGTCGTAAGATGTCGTTAAAATGGTTCTCGAAAACGAACAAGAAGAAGAAGCGCGCAACGAGGATTTTTTTCTGCATAACTCGAGAAAAAAAAAACATTGTAAAGGTTTTGTTAACATATAAAATGATAATAACAATTATATATGTTATATCTGCAGATTGTGGTCCTGTAACATTTGTTAATATCATAGCCACTAGGGAAAAAATAATCTAAAATTACTATACAACGCTTTGGAACTTCATGAATGATCTGAAATTAGGACCGTGGGACCACGTAGGGAATACTTTCATTTTTTATGGTAGGGTAAAATTTCAGCATGCTGCCTTACCGGAGTCGCACTGCCAACATATCGCGTTGGTTGTGCTGCCACTTAAGGTATAGTTGACGGGATTCAGCGTTTCTTACTCAGCCTCTTGATGCCAGGACAGCCGCACCTCCTTAGTGGATAGACACTCAGGACGCACCTCCTCAATCTAGCTGATGTCAGAAGGACAACAGTGCCCAGGCTGCTCTACCCTACCCTTAGCTGGTGGTCTTTGTCATCTCTTGACCCGTGGAAGCATGAGGTAGGAACTTGTGAGGTCCAGAGCTATGTTGCGAGGACGCACGCTCCCTCCCCGCTATCGACTCCCCATTTGGCAGCCTTATTATTGGTTGTTTTGTTCCTTATCACAAAATATTAGACATGTATTTTTTATTTTGGCATTAGGGTTACCATTTCCATGTTAGGGCGGTTTCAAAAATCTTTTTTTTTTCAATTTTCCCGAAAATGACTTTTTTCAAGAAATCATTACTTTTGAATCGCTAAACCGATTTCAAATGTTGAAACATCAAATCAACGATAATTAAACATACTTTAAAGAAAAAATATGATGGCATTGAAAAATTAGAATTTTGTATTGTAAAACATTGCTTGTGTGTGTATTTTGCGATTTTCATGGTGTCTGACTTCCCAAGTAACATTGCTAACACCATCCTGCTTTATTAAGTTTTATTAATGTTTTATGAAAGCCACTAGAAATCCACTGGGTTTTATTATGGTACCAAGAGGTGCCAATAGGGTTCATATTTTAGTCAGCTTTATGAAAATCAACACAGCTTCTTTAGAACGATCTCAAAACCTTGTTTCTCAAATTCCTTTTACTCCTATCAAAGGTTTTATTTCGACTTTATGAACTCGTAAAATGCTGTATTGAAATGCCGTTTTAGGACTCATTGATATTATCTGATTATGGTCAGTTGTAAAACCATTTTAAAGCCATTTTGCCTTCAGTAGATGCATTAAACGGTAAATTGGCATTGAACGAAGTCACCGTAAAACCAAAAAGTTTTTTAATAGTCATTGCGAAGAAAAATGGGCTTTATGGCAAAACTGTGGTTTTTTTTCCACTCGCCATATTGAAATATAAGAAATAATTGAAATGTGGAAAAATAAATGCATCAAATATTCAATGGTATGCAAACAAACTGTAGATAGGAGACTTATTTCGGCATTCTTTTAGATAATCTCATTAAATTCCAAGCACTTCTCAGGAAATTCATGATGAATTTATCGAATATATTTGTTTTAATTTGATTTATGTTGTTGTAAATTCGCATAATTTCCGAGGCGCAACAATTTTCGGCTTCTATCGTGCCAATATTCACCATAAAAATAAATGCCCTTTTGTTTTGGAGCATAACCAAACAAACATCGGTGTTGAATTAGAGCTTGTTCAAGCAAATTTGGAGAAGCTATTCAGCTGTTTCTTCGAGAATAGCTGAAAAGCTTCTCCAAATTTGTTTGAACGAGCTTTAATTCAACACCGATGTTTGTTGGGAATACGCTATTGAAAACACAGTTTGCTTTGGATATTTTGCTATCAAACAAAATTTCCCGCAACTCAAGACCTTTTTTTACTGCTAAATGAATCAGAAGAGCAGGGAATCGAATAAAGCAGAACAACTAAAAACAACCTCGATTTCACAGTGAAGTTTGACAGCTGTGGCCATTTGGCCGCATTCTGGTTTTTATGGCAGCCAATAGGTTTTATGAAGGTTCTCAAGTGGTCATAACATCTTTCACTAGAACATTTTCAAAATCTTTATGTTCTTATAAGGGTTTTATTAACTTGTTTTCACAACCGTCTATAGAGTCGGCCATTTTGTACAAATTTCGGTTTTAAAGAAGCATAGAGGAAGTGTTGGTAGACAAAACAGTTTTGAATGTAGTTTAATAAACAAAGCCGGGATGAGTGCTATACGGCTGGAATAAAACTATAATTGTTACTTCGGTTCAGAGCACTAAACGATTATATATTTTTTCTTAAAAATTAAGACCTTGTTACACATTATATCAAAAAACTAGAGGAGAATGTTTTTTAATTTTTGAGATATAATTTTTTGAAGTTTTGGATTTTTGCACCATACTCTTGTGCGACTAAACTATCATGTATCTCCATTTATTTATGGTGACTGTGACATAGTCATATTATCAACACTTATTTCAATTTCGGATTCTAGACTACCATGGATTTCCCAAAGACTTGAATCAAATTTATAGATTTCTGTTGGATTTCCGAAATTGTCACAGGGATTCGTAGAATTGAAAATAATGATGCAAAGTGTAAATAAAGGTGCTAATAGAGTAAAAAATAATATAATACAACACCACCACTAACAATACTCTAAATCCAAAAAAAAATAAGAACCACACAAAATAAACAAAAACAAAAAAAAGGAAGGTAAATTAAGGTGAATCTATTTATCTTCGCTCCATTCGTTAAATACAAAAAAAAGTAAATATTAATTTATTATTTTTACCAAATCAAAAAAAAAAAAATAGTATTATTCTCCCACTAAATTAACAATAAGAAAAAAAAATAACAACAAATAATTAACGATAAAACGCCACATACTATTTTTAACAAAAAAAAAATAACCACTCCACTGCACTTCAACCCCAACCCCCCAACCAATAAAAGAAATATTATCACATTTTATATATATATACAAAATACACAAAACAAAATTATATACAACCCCCACACAATAATATATATATATATATATATATATATATATATATATATATATATATATATATATATATATATATATATATATATATATATATATATATATATAAGTTATGCTATTTCCAATCTGGTTAGCATAAAAAAATAAATTTATTAACGATTTTTACTTATCGCTACAACATCACACTTAGAACTAACTGATATTTCGATTTTCTTCACTTTTTATTAACTAAGTCTGCTGAATCGGCATTCTTCCATGTGGCGTGATTCCGGTGAAACCTTTGTCCGCATGCTTGGTAATTCTCGCGCGTGTCATCATTTTATCCTTATGCGCGTGCAATGGGCCAAGCACGGTTGGTTGTTTTTGCTATGGGCTCGGGTGGAACTATTGGTGTTGCATCTCTATGGTGGTGGCGGGAACCGTCATAACGTCTCCCCCCTAAGTGTCAAGCGTCCTCGATTGGCTTGTTTGACCCTTTCGTAAGAACGAACCTCGGTGCGGGAAAGAGGGATTCTGTCAGGCCGATTGTCCCATCCTTTGAAACGGTTGCTGTCTTCTGGGTGTTGCCCAATGGATTGATGTCGGGCTTTCTTTTGGTCTTTTGTAGAGTGATGGTATCTTCCTTCTGGACTTGATAAGGTTGACTTCTGGTTGACTTTTTGAATCTACGAATGCAGAATATGGTTAAGGGTAAAAAGACAATGGAGGCAATGGCTATTCCTCCAAGTGTCTGGGAGCTGGTCATGTGAAATTTAAGTCTTTGAATTTCCTTTAAATTATCGAGATTCATTTGGTGTATCTCGTTGATGTCGGTCTTCTGTTTAATAATTTCGATCTCTTTGCCGAATATTGGTGTGAGATATTCGTGATGATTTATGATTTTAGTATTGCTTTTGAACGTAAGATTCTGCACTGTAACTGTGCAGTTACCTGTTTCGATGATGGTTGGTACGGAAATTAGTTGAGACTCTCCACATGAATCCTGGATTAATACTGCTTTGTATGTGTCGATGAGAATGGTACCAGTGCTGATTTCCTTGATTATTGGTTGGACTGGTTGTTTGTACATCGGGCATTTAGCTTTCTGATTAGTTAGGATGTTGAAGATACATTCGTCGTTTACTGGGAAGTTATTATTACAGATGAAACACTTTTCGCTCTGCTCATAGAATGTCTGTTGATTGTAAGCCACATAGCGGATGCTCGTGTCGATCCTCGTTCCATTTACGTTGACTGGTTCCAACTGCATCAATGTGTACTGCTTCGGTTCAATTATGGGAAGTTTGACAATTATAATGATGTGATTGTTTTGTAACGAAACAACTGATTGTACAAATTTATAAATTTCATCTTCAAACTTTATGCCAATTTGTTGATTTTCTAAGAATTTCCAAATATAGTCTTTTTCATTTATACCAAGAATATTTTTGTTCAAGCTATTGGTTTTCGAGAAAGCGACTTGTTCTTCCAAGTCTTCCAAAGTTTTTATAAGAATATCAATGTTTAAAATTAAATTGATTAATTCTAGGTCTTTCCTAAGTGCTGTGTTCTGCATCTGTACGTGTTCTTTAATGGATCTAAGAGTTTTTGAAACTTTGTTAATAGTAGTTTGTAAAACATTATTGATTTTTATTTGTTTAATTTGATTGTCAATGATTTTGTTGCTGTTAAGTTCTAATGTTTCTACATTTTGATTAATTAAATCCAAATCTTCTTGATCGGGATTACCTGCTATTAATTTAATTACTTTTCCTAGTGCGTTAAAAAGTCCTCTTTTGACGCGTTTTGGGTAAAATCCTAACAATTTTTCGTATGCTTTCTTGATTTTGAATTGCAGTGTTTGTTCTAAGTGATCCGATATGTTAATAGTATTTGCTAAATTCTCAATGTAAACAATATTTTGTTTTATCTCATCTAAATTTACCTTATGAATTATTCGTTCGTACCCTGTTTTAATGTGTACTGCGTCCAATTTAATCGTCAATAGTCCGTTTCTTGTCGATACGTCATGATAGATGGATGCTGAAGTCCATTGAATGAGTCTGAAATAAGTAGGAAAATTTATTCTTTAACTCTATTTTTGTGAATTTTAACGCCATATGTGTCTTTAAAAGTGAGTTCTTCGTTTTGCATTACTTTTGAAATCTTGTATGGATCTTTGTCCTTTGTGATACGTTGGTTAACTTTTACGTAAATGTTTTGTCCTGGTTCTAACTCCTTAGGTGAGCTTTTGGCTTTGTTTTCTTTTTCAACCTGTCTTTTACGTTTTTCCATTTGTACTTTTATGGCGGATTGAACTTTGTTATAATTTTGTAAAATTTCGTCCGTACTTGTTTCGTTCTGATAGTTAAAAATTACGTGTTTTGGTTTGAATCCAGTCGTTGAGTGGATTGTATTATTGTAAATATCTACGAATATATTAATTTTGTCGAAAAATTCCAAATCTTTGTATTTTGTGTTAAGAGTCCTATATAATTCAATAAGCGTCGAGTGGAATCTTTCCACTATTCCGTTCGAGCTACTCGAACTAGCATGGTGGATTTCAATGTTTAAGTCTTGCATAAATCCAATAAAGGCAATGGATGTCAAACTTGGTTCTTGGTCACTAACTATTGTTTCTGGTCTGCCAAAAACTCTGATGTGTTCTGTGATTGCTCTTTTAAGGTCTACAATTGTCCTCGATTCAAGAGCGATGACGTTTGCAAATTTAGAAAAAGCGTCTACAATAGTTAGCATTTTTCTTCCGTTCATGAAGAAAATGTCTACATGAACTTTTTCGAATGGTTTTCCCGCGGTATTGGTTTTTTGTATTAATTTTGGAGGTTTTCTGTCGTACTTACATTTTTTGCAAGTAGGACAGTTATTTATAAAAATTTTGACTTTCTTATCGATTTCAGGAAAAAAATAATCCAAAAGTATTTGAGCCTTATTCTCTTTCATGCCTCTGTGTGCGTACTCGTGAATTTTGCGTATGATTTCGTCCTGCTCTTCTGATAGCCTTACATCCTGGAGTAGTACCTGTGAAATAAATAGCTTGAAAATTTTGTTGTGAGAAAAGTGTTTTCTATATGTTTCCTGAATTAATTGTGTTAGATGTAGGGGGCAATAAATACAATTCACACCGTTTGGAGTTAATTTTTCTTTGAAAATAGTAACTATATCTTTTTCATTGTATTCCGGTTTTGAGATAGTGAACCTGTGAAATTTTGGAAAAATTTGCTCATGAGCTTCCACGTCTATGGGAGAAATTTTGAAAATTATTTGATTCTTGAATGAGTTTGTCGGTTTTTCCGTTGTCCAAATATAATGGTCGTCACTTGTGTCTGCCGAATGAATTGTCGCTCCGTCGCTTTCATATTCGTCTTGGGTGTCTTCTGTACTGTCTTGGCTATTGGAATTTATCTCAGTTTGATGTTTTCCGTCGACTATTTGAAAATTTAACTCGTCATCTAGAAAATAGTCGTCGTCGTCTGATTCTAATAGTGAAGCGTCAACGTCATCCGTTTTGGTATCTTTTTCCGTTTCATCGGTAGTCTGATTATTGTTAATTTGTTGTCTTGACTGAACTGTGCGCATTGACACATCTCCGTCATTTGTTTGTTTTGAAACTCTCCATTTATCTGAGTTTTGATGATTCCTATTGAGAGGTGTTTGACTTTGCGAAGTATGCGGAGTTATCTTTTTCTCAAAATTATTCGTGTTTTTCATTGATGTATATTCATTTCTAAAAGTATTTGCTTTTGTTGTTTTGACGTCTGTTGTTTGCTTATTTAGTTTCTGTCTATACGCAGCATTTGAGTACTGCATCGTTATGGAATACGCATCCTCAAGTGATTGCGGTCGATAACTTCTGACATGCATGGATAATTCGTCATTTAGTCCGTCGACAAATCGTGTTAATGACATGAGGCTTATTAGGCTGTTTATAGCTTTTGTGGATGCTTTATAATCGTCCATTAAAGCTGCTGTGGCTTTAATCGAGGTGTCTATTTTCTTCACTTGATTATAGAATTCTGTAAGTGTTCTCTTTCCTTGATTTATGTAGAATAATGATTGAATATGAGACGTCAAATCTCTTCTGTCTCCGTATGAGTTTAAAATTATTTCCTTAATTTGGTCCCAGTTGTTTGGGTTACCTGCTGCAATTAATATCTCCTTCGCGTCACCTATAATTTTATTTTTAACAGCTCTTACCAACTGGCTGTAGATGGGTTGATTAGTATAAGCGTTGAAGAGTGCAAGAGTATTTTCTGCATCTTCCAACCAAGCGTGAGTTTCTTTTTTATTGCCCGAAAAAGTTGCTAAGTTTTTAATAGGATCCGGTGTTCGGAATTGGAGAAATGGGTCCTCGGCTTTTGATTTCATATTTCTAATTTGCCCGATCAACTCATTTTGATTGTCGGTTAGTGTTCTTATGTGTTGGAGTAAACTTTCAACCGTGATCGGTTGTTGTGGTGGAACCGGTCGAGGAGCCTCTTCTAGGTCTGGGTCTTCCGGTCCCAGGTCTGGCATTGGAACAGGTGAAATTAAATCACGATCCATTTTGCTCAAAAATAAATATAACTAATTCGTTCTGTGGTGTAATTTGCCTACGCTTTTCGATTGCAGGGCAAAATTAAATCTGAGGCAGGAATTATGCTTCACAATGCACTCGCGGGTCTGTTTTTCTAACGTTGTATGTTTTGCTTGCGGCTTTCCGCTCGCGGGGAATAATGAAATTTGATGCAAGAGTTGTTATATGTTCACAATGCGCTTGCTGTTCGTGGCACTTTCTTCTTTTTAGAAAATAAAATGCGTTTACTTACAAGAGAATGATGATCATCTCCTGGAGTCCAAGTGAGTTTCCTCTAATGGGGTGGGTTCTGTGTGTGGATCCTTCCTCGCTCTAAACCACTCCAAACTGCGTGATGTTCCCTCCTCAGCGGTTTCCCGGTGATCTAGTTGTTCACGATGAACGTTGCTTAGTTAGCTTTCGTGCGGTCACTCAAGTAAAACTGTTCTTATATTCACTAAGTTCAGTTTTCGTCCAATGCTCACTTCACTTCACTGTCCTTATGTTCCCTAAGTCAGGAATGATCCGATTTTTGCACTAAGACACTTCTTGAATTGACACTTAGAAAATTTCTATGCACTTAATTCCACTACACTTTCCAAGACTGCGCCAGTTATGCTATTTCCAATCTGGTTAGCATAAAAAAATAAATTTATTAACGATTTTTTTACTTATCGCTACAACATCACACTTAGAACTAACTGATATTTCGATTTTCTTCACTTTTTATTAACTAAGTCTGCTGAATCGGCATTCTTCCATGTGGCGTGATTCCGGTGAAACCTTTGTCCGCATGCTTGGTATGTCTGGATCTCTTGAACGATTTTACCACACGGGACATGGTCGAATTGTCGATTCCCAATTGTTCCACGATTCACCTGTGGGACTGGCCGGGATTTTCCACGACCGCGCCCATAATTTTTTTGTCGAAGCACTTCTTGCTTCGATGACCACTTGATAGATAGGTTGACAGTAGCTTCAACAGAACGTTACACTTTGTAACAGTTTTGTCAACCTGCTCCCTAAAAATCAGATTGCTGTCTAGAGAAACGCCAAGATAGACAACTGAATTGCAAGATTCCACCGTTGTGTTGTTCAGGCTTTCTTTGCAATCATCAAGTGGAACAAGTCGGGAAAATTTGGAGTATGAGAAGAGGATTACCTGGGTCTTCGCTGCGTTCAGAGACGTCTTCTGTCAGGACATTCAGGCTTCGCTGTAGTTTCGCGGTGAGCGCTCTTGTTACCCTACCATTGTGGTATCATCGGCGAACAACGACAGAGATCCATTCTTATGGAGCGGAAGTATGTCCGAGGTGAACAGGTTAAACAGAAGTGGACCTAGTATACTTACCTGCGGAATACCGGCGCAGATCTTTTGCGCATAGGAAACTGCACCATGTAGCGAAACACAGAATGTTCTGTACTACAGATATTTAGTTTACAGATAGTTAGATCCCAGGAAGATGAGAAGATGGCATTGTTCATGCCACACGTTATCAAAGGTTTTCTCGATAAGTGCCATGGGAGATGATTTTGATACAGTCTTGTTCCGCCTGAAAATGTTGGTGACTCGGTTCAGTGGGTGAATTGTTAAACGACCACGTTGGAAGCCAAATTGTTCTTCGAGCAGGAAATCGTGCAGAATGATGTCGGCAGATGTAAGAACCCGCAGTAGATCGCGTCCCTGAAAAGGAAATTTAAATTTTCAATCTGCTCATCTTCATATTTGTATGGGAGCAAAAGTATGTAATTTTTAAGTAAAAAATTGAACTACTTATACTAAAAGCACAAATTTTAACGCAAAAATGTGGTGTTTTCTTCCAATCGAATGGTGTATGAATGGAGTCATTTTGTTCTAACGAACGAGAGTTATGGCCATTAAAAAACCTTCCACTTTTGCGTGACGCTCTCATTTTTGCCATATTTTGAAATGACACCCGGTATAGAAAAAAGAAACGTAGTCCTACGTTAAAATGTTTGGACCAGTAACGGTCCAATATCAAACTTAAGCAAACGAAAATTCGTTCGTGCGCCATAGGTACAGACTATGCTAGTTTTTTTTCCGTTTGTGATTGTGGTTCACTTAGCTGAAAATGCGTGCATTATATGTAAAATTCTTGCTTATCAACTGCTTGATAACGTAAATGTTTGTTCTGCTAAATTTAGTTGAATTTATGAATTTATGTGGCGATTCAAAACTTTGCCATAAGTATCTTGGTATATACAATGAAAGCGGTATGAGGTATGGAAATCAGCAATGTGATGGAAGTTATATGTTGGCTGCAGATTCACGAAAAAACAAAGTTAGTAGTTGGGTTGAGCATGCTTTGGCAGGGGAATAATTCCCGTCTTCTTTTCCTGAGACTCAATTGTATTCATACCACTTGACTTTTGGCTAACGATTAGTGTACATGTGGCACAATACATGTTCTATATATCAAGCCACTTGTTTAGAATTCCGTTGACTATAAGCTATGCACTACGAAGTTGGTCCTCGCCGAAGTAGTGGTCCACCCTACACTCAATTCTTTATTTGCTTTCTTTAAGACTTGTTCTTACCATGAATACCACACCGCAACCATTGAAAAACACACCTTTCCTTAGTTCTTCAAAATATCTGCCAACTGTTATAATCGACTAGACCTTATCTCGTACTCCTTATCATCAAGCCGTCCACGTTGGCAGTTTTACACGCAAACCCCCATAAGATCTAATCTAAATAAGTACACACTACAGATAGATACAACAAACCGATCTGCTCAAGTGTAAATCCATCCATTCGCATATACAGCATACACAATGGCAACCGGCCAATGCACGCAATCGAACACGTCACCTCCAAGGTAAGAATCGCGCTCCCCATGGCTCCCGGGTCGATTGATTCGTCCAAGATGCTTTCAGTATCAAATTTGATATCGCCGGGTTCAGCTAGTTGGGTAGAGTTTGCTCAGCCGTTAACACGACGACGGCACGCACGCTTATTGGGGGGAGATTCCGAAAAGACATTGTTTTTTATAAAGCCGCCGTTTGTAAAAATTCCCACAGCAGTGAACACAACCGCGAAGGCATTTCATCGCAAGTTTAAATACATTCCATCCAGGCGTTCAGAAGCGTGCGTCAAGTGTAGACTAAATTAGCACCTTTTTATTTGTTAGCATATAATAAATCCAAGATGAACATCGACGTTGAGGAAAATCCTTTCGCACAGGCTCTGCACTCCGATGCATTGAACGAATTGCTCAATGATAAATCTAAGCAAACTATGGCTGAAAATTTGGCCTATAATTTGAAAAAGCTCTCCGAAATGTTCACTAAGCTCTCGGATAACGAAAAACAACAGTTTGCCAAGGAGTTCAAAGGGCAATTCCTGACTCAATTGGAAGGCTTGTCTGAAATGGTGAAACAGCAGAAGTTAGCTCAGGAAAATGCCGACGAACAAAAATCGATTCCCGTTTTTGGGGCTGCTGGAATTTTCAACGAAGACATTAACTTTTACTTGGTGATAGCTTTTGTGATGCTCATTCTATTGTTTGTTGGTCAGTTTGAATAAATGTTATCAAAAATCAATCTAAAACATCTTTCTGTTTTCTCAATTTATTTCAGTGTTTTTCGGTTATAAACTGTATCTTTCGTTAACCGAAAAGGAGCGCAAGCGGGAAGAGAAGCTGAAAGCCAAGCAGGTCAAAAAGAAGAAATGAGACGTATTCCAACGCGGTTGTGCCGTCAGCGGAGGTAGAACGGTTCACCACCATCAGCACAAAAACATTCCACAGACGAAAGACTAATAGCAGCTATGTTGGTAAATGTTTTAAAATATTTTACCCCATCCCCTCCCTTTACTAAGCGCAATCAAGTGAGACTTTTAGAAATACTTTAACTGATAACTATATAATTAACGCATCATATATGCCGTCTGCAATGCATTGTAAGTAAGATCGAAAATGGAAAATCCCTAAAAGGCGTCCCTTAAATTTGTAGAAAATGTGTCTGTTAAGTTTAATCATGTTTGTTGAGTCTGGTTAAGGCGTCTTGTAACAAACAAAACCTTGACGTAAAAAGGATATATGAAATCATGTTTACACCAGGAAAGTTGCGAGTCTCAATGTACACATTGCTGCCACTATTCACATTACAGTCCTTGCACAGTTGTGCTAAAAGCGGTAGTATTGAGCTATGCATGTTAATTAAAATTTAAAAAAAGTATATCAGGCAGAAATGGATTTTCAATAGATGATATTATTTTGCAAATGTGTTTTCTAACGGTGAAAGTTTAAATGAAGATTAATAAAAAGTTAAAAATTATAGAACACAATTTTTTGAATCCGAAATCCAGTTCAAGTCACTCGATTTTCATGTGATACCATTTTTCACTCAACCAAATTCTGTACCGCCCTCTGTCACTAGTTGCTAAGGAGTTCGTGGAGCAGTATCAAGTAGGATTCATGGGTGCACGCGCTACCAGAGACCAGATTTTGGCAATTCGACAAGTGCTGCAGAAATGTCAAGAATATTACGTGCCCACACAGCATCTATTCGACGATTTCAAAAACGAAACTATCGATCAAGACCAACTATGGCAGATAATACATGAAGATGGATTTCCAGAAAAAACGTACGCGTTTGGTCAAGGCAACGATGGATCGGGTGATGCGCTTCGTCCGAGTCTTCGAATCTCGGAGAGGTTTACGCATGGCGATGGATTGTCGTGTTTGCCATTTAACATTGCATTGGATGTTGCGACCCGAAGAGCGGGTATAGATACGAGTGTTATGATCATCAGCATACCGATATCGTTGATATCGTAGCACGCAAATTTCAGACGATGGCGTAAGGCGTATACTGCCGTTATAAGCATAACTGGCATATGTATAAAGGGAATCCCATAGAACATGGGACAATTATGCGTATAACGGCAGTACATCAGACTTAAGGCTGAAGCAACTAGGATTGGGCTTGTCATAAATGGATCAAAGAGGGAAAGAGGCTTACGAGATAAAAATGTTAGCCTCCCACCCTGAATTAAAATCGACGGTGATGAAATCGATGCGTTATGCCTGGGACAGACATACAACGTACAGCGTTGTACTCCTTTAGTCTAGTACGTGTTTTTGTGTACTGGATTAAAGTGTTTGACAGTTCGTACAACGGTCAGCGTTGTATGCCTGTCATAAGTATTAGACAACTTCACAAACGCGCACTATGGCTGGCAACCGTGCCTACTTTAGACTCCGAATGACGCTAAGATCGAACAAAGATCGCCGAACTACAAAGTTGACCACCTACAAGGAATTAATTACACCGGTAGTCCTCTATGGCCATGAAACATGGGCGATGCTCGTGGACGCCCCCCTAAATGTCGTCGAACGAAAGTTGTTGCCTACGACCTACGGTGGAGTGCAGATGGAAGACAGAACGTGGAGAAGGCGAATGAACCACGAATTGTATCCACGAGTCCTATCGCTCACACCGCTAAATCGATCGGCTACGGTGAGCTGGGCATGTCGTAAGTATGTCGGACGGCCACATGAAGAAGAGGCGTGCAACGAGTACGGTGGATCGATCAAGTAGAAAGCGACCAGGCAAACGGCAGTCATGGACGACTGATAAGCCTGATTGGTAAAGTAATTAAACACTTTTCGCTTATTTTCATTTTGGTTACACTCATTTGTCGGTCTAGTTTCAGAGCCTAAATTTCAAAATATGATGTAGAAAGAAACCGTAGCGCTTGTATAATCCTAACACTTTGTCTAAAATTGAGTTTCTCTAACTCTTATACAGCAACCATTCGCTAACAGGGCTAATTGCATAGCCCAGTTAGCGGATGCTGCTCGGTAAGGGCCTGTTCATAAACCACGTACTGATTTTTAAAAATCTCAGATAGCCCCCCCCCCTCCCCCATCGTAGACTATTCGACATACAATTTTTTAAATTTTGTATAGAGCGTAGACTTTGGTAGCACCGACCCCCCCCCCCCCCTCAGAAAAGTCTACATGGTTTATGAATAGCTCCTAACTAGGCTGACATTTCAAACTTAACTAAATTTTACATTCTAGGGACAAGCTGCAGCGGCTACTTCGTGTGTCCTGCTGTACTACCAAAATGTTGGTGGGATCAACAGTTCTCATGCCGAGTATCAATTGGCCCTGAGTGATGGTTGCTATGACATTTAGGCTCTCACCGAGACCTGGCTTAACGAGAATACTCTCTTTGACGATTGCTACAACGTTTATCGACAAGATCGGTCACCTTCTAACAGCAACAAGAGTATCGGTGGCGGTGTTCTGCTAGCTGTTCATTCCAGATTCAAATCCCGTTTGGTCAATCCTCCCAATAGCACATCCGCGGAGCAAATATGGGTTGCATTGGCTACCGACGATGCTTCGCTCTACGTTTGCGTGATTTGCTTTCTTCCCGACCGAGTAAATGACGCAATTCTAATCGAAAAGCATCTTGAATCGCTGAACTGGGTCGTTTCGCAATTGAATCCAAGGGACAAGGTGATCATTCTCGGCGATTTCATCTTAAGCACGATTTCTTGGCAGCAAAATTCTCTTGGGCACTACTTTCCTATCGTTTCTCGATCTACATGACATGACATCACGAGAACTGCTTGATGCGTATAGTGCCGCTCAACTCAGGCAGCTGACTGGCGTTCAAAACGAGAATAATCTCATGCTTGATCTGTGCTTTGTTAGTAACGATTTGTGTGAGGATTGCACAGTTATTGAAGCACCAGCACCGCTAGTTAAAATCTGGCATCATCCACCATTAATTTTGAAACTTGCGGTAAATCCATTGTGTCGCTTCCGTGATTCCTCTGGAAGTGTTTTCTACGATTTCAGCGGAATGAACGATTTCTTGGGACTTGTTGACTGGGACGAGATTCTCGATGTTTCTGACGTCAACCTCGCTGCATCGACAATGTCTGGTGTACTGCTGTATGCCATTGATCAGTTTGTTCCAGTGAGGATGAAACTTGAATCAGCTAAACCAGCTTGGTCGAATTCCGCTCTCAACCGCCTCAAAAGAGTGAAGCAGGCAGCTCTGAGACGACACAGCAAATATCGCACGGATTTCACTAAATCGTGTTACGTGGAAGCGAATGCTGAGTACAAGCAATTAAACGATTATCTCTATAACGCTTATCAAGACCGTCTACAAAAAAGCCGTAAGTCCAACCCCAAAAGCTTTTGGCGTGACGTCAATGATCAGCGGAAGGAAGTCGGTTTGCCCTCCACGATGACGGATGGTTTACTCGAAGCTGATCGCATCGCCGATATTGCCGATATTTTCCGTTCCCAATTCAGCAACGTTTTCTCCGACGAGCTGCTCGACCCGCAGGACATCGCGCTCGCCACCAGTAATGTGCCCCGTCTTCCTGCCTCCGAAATGCATTACGCCATCACCAATGACATGGTATTGCAGCTGGCAAGGAATTGAAGTCCTCAACGGGATGTGGTCCGGACGGCATTCCATCGCATGTACTGAAACAGTGCGTGGATTGTCTTGCGTCTCCGTTAGCAAAGGTATTCAATCTTTCTTTGTCCACTGGTATATTTCCGAACTGTTGGAAACAGTCATGTTTTCCCAGTGTTTAAGAAAGGTTGCAAGAGAATGGTCTCAAATTACCGGGGCATAGCTGCATTAAGTGCTGTATCCTAGTTGTTTGAGATGATAATTCTTCGGAAGCTAGTGCAGAGCTACGCGCACTATATTTCGTCGGATCAGCATGGATTTATTCCTAAACGTTCGACATCCACTAATTTGACGTGCTTCACCTCTTTCTTGGTCATGCAACTTGAAAACGGTAATAAATTGGATGCTATTTACACGGATCTCTCCGCTGCGTTCGATAAAATGAACCACCAGATAGCAATAGCCTAGTTTGATAAGTTAGGCATGAGCAACAACTTGCTTATCTGGCTGCGATCCTACCTAACCGATCGTAGTATGTCCGTCAGAATCGGTGATCACGTTTCGTCACCATTTAAAGTTTTTTTCCGGCGTGCCTCAAGGCAGCCACCTTGGGCCGTTTTTGTTCCTGCTTTACATGAACGATGTCAATCTCATCCTCAAATGCCTAAACATCTCATACGCCGATGACTTGAAGCTGTTCTACGCGATAAAGCATCCACTAGACGCCGTTTTTCTGCAACAACAGCTGGGGGCGTTCGCTGAATGGTATCGCATCAATCGGATGGCATTGAATGTGTCCAAGTGCTCGGTGATTTCATTTGGCCGTAAACGTTAACTCTACCAATTCGGTTACGCTTTGGCAGGATTTGAGCTGCTGCGCGAAACGACGGTTAAGGACTTGGGGATTTTCATCGATTCCAAAGTGACCTTCAAAGACCACGTAGCATACGTCGTGTCTAAGGCATCATCGCAGTTAGGCTTCCTGTTCTGTTTTGCCAAAAAAAAATAAGGATGTTTACTGCTTGAAATCGCGTTACTGCGCAATCGTTCGCCCTATTCTGGAATATTGTTCTGTTGTCTGGTCTCCCTATTACCAGAACGAAATCCAGCGTGTAAAATTCATTCGATTTGCCCTACATCATCTCAGGTGGAGAGACCCGTTAAATCTACCAAGCTATAGCAGCCGTTGCCAGCTCATCAACCTTCAACCACTTGATGAAAGGCGTAACGTAGCAAAAGCCTGTTTTATTGGCGATCTCCTGCAAGGGAACATTGATTGTTCTAGACTGCTCAGCATGTTGGACATCAACATACGCCGCCGTAATCTACGCGTACATTCATTCCTGAGCCTTCCCGCGGCAAGAACCAACTATGGTCTCCATGAGCCAATGCGCAGCATGAGTCGTCTTTTTAATAGTTGTTACTTTGTATTTGATTTTAATGTACATAGGGAAACAAATAAGTGTAGTTTTAGACGTATTTTTTGTAAGTTTGATAAATTTTGTAGTTTTGTGATTTTAGTTTTAAGATGCCGGTCATTGGGGCAAATATTTTACCTGCTGACTGTAATAAACAACAATAATAATTATAGATCAGGTTGGCTCATTTCATTGCGCAATACATAAACTTAATAATGTTTTCATGCTCTATACGTTATTGCGATGTAGCTTATTGTGCCCCCTATTGTGCAAAATATTTGACTAAATTTGTATGTGATTACGACTCAATTTCGAAAATTTAATAATTTTTCAGTCCTCCACGAACCTTATATGTCTTTTACATGCCCCTTGCTAATATTGACAAGAAAATGTCCAATGCTGATTTTTGAAGTTTATTTGCTTTTTAACTAGGCTATATCCCAGTTAGCGAACGCCAGGTTGAAAAGCACCCAGTTAGCGAACAGTTGCTGTATCTAGCTTTACACCGTATGTTCACCGCAATATTATATTTGGAATATATTGACTTTTTAATTAAATGTATGTGAATTGAATATATATGCTTTAACACGCTAAATATCAGAATTAGAGCAATGCACTGTTAAATCAAGTTGTGGGATTAATCAAGCGCCACAATTGTATCTAACATTCTATTTAAAAATTCAGGTTCTGGAATCAGTAACCGGAGCCTAATTCAATCAGAATAAATGTGAAACGATGTGAATAGGACCTACACACTTAGAAAATTTTACAGTATTCGGTAATTTTTTACCGAACTTTCAACAGCTGAACGTTCGGTTATCCGATTTACCGGATTTCGGTGAAATTTTACAGTACAGTACAGTACAGTAATTACCGGAACTTGTCAAATTTTACCGAACTTCGTTAAATCGGATTACCGAACGTTCAGCTGTTGAAAGTTCGGTAAAAAATTACCGAATACTGTAAAATTTTCTAAGTGTGTAGAATTGTTGATCGATGTTTACCATCGAATGTTTCTCTACCGGATTGTTGTATACTGGATCGACTAGATGCTAATGTATTTGTTTGCCCAGAGAGCTTAGATTCAGGTCACTTTTTTTTATTTATTTATTGTTCTTCGTCTCGAAGTTGAAAAAAAAACTCAACAGACTGGTACTTAACCTAGCCTTCTAAACACACATTTGGACATATTAAAATCATAAACAGCGCTCACATTGTTAAACGATCTAACACAGTTATCAAAGGGTTGTTGTGCCCATACGTAGTTCTATGGCGACTGACTACAAATAAACTACGATCACGAATCTGGCGAGAGGGTGCATAAAAGCTGATGTTTTGCAACGATGCAGAGCATTCTACACTACCTTTGACAAGGTAAAAAACAAATAACCTCTGTAGTTTAGTACGGCTGTGCATTAAAGTTTCTAAATCGATCAGTCTGCAACGGCTCGGATAGTCAGGTAGAGTTGCTTCACGGAAGTTGACGAAAAGCATACGTTAAAAAACAGCGTTGAACCCTTTCCAATCGGATGATCTGCACTCCACTATTCCATGATGCTACGATCGAACAGTACACCGCCAGCGATGTAGATTTTTAGATCGTCAGCGTAGAGGAGAATGCACGATTTCAGCCAAAAGCATAAGTCATTCACGAATAGTATAAAAATCAGTGGTCCCAGAACGTTTCCTTGCAGTACACCGGACTTGATGGAGAAGACGCGTGACCGATTAATTTGTCGAAAGCAGTCTGACCAGATAAGTAAGAGCGCAACCACTCGGTGATCCAATCAGGAAAGCCCAGATACTTCAGCTTGTCAATTGTAAAGGCGTGAGGAACCTTGTCGAACGCCTTCGAAAAATCGAAGTATATGGCATCAACTTGGTGACGATTCTCAATTTCCGTTGATAGAAAATTTACTTATGACATCAGATTCGTTGTCGAAGCGAAGCGTTGAAGCGATTCTTAACAAAACCATGTTGAAATTCAGAAATCAGCGGTCGAGATACGGCGTAAAAAGCTTTGTGAACTAATTGTTCGAACACCTTGGCCGTACAGCATAAAACCGAAACGCCTCTGTAATATTCAACAGGATGTTTGTTACCAGCTTTGAAAATCGGAGTGATTGAGACTAACTTCCACGCTTTGGGAAAAGTGCCTTAACTGAGTGACCTCTTAAAAACAATTGTCAACGGCAGTGAGTCAGCACATTTTCTTAAAAGCAACGGCGGTATGTTGTTTGTGCCCGACCCTTTCAACACATCCACCTTTTCCAGGACTGATATAACTTCATGTTGGCTCACAACTAGAGGAGTATAACTCAAATTGAAAGCAGGACAGGATCTAAGCCTGTCAGGAGAAAAAGTTGGCATGACTGTGCACATTCTCGAATAAATCGGCAAACAGATTTAGCCAGTTCGTGAGGGGATTCGGCCGTAGTTTCCTTAAAAGTCATGCCAGTAGGGATCCGGTTGGACTGCTTACGACTTCGAGTATACGACCAAAAGGATGACGGGTTCTGCTTCGCAGTCTGCACCAATCGTCTGATATAGCTAGGAAATGCAGCATCCTGGCAATTGACGTTATGTGTTTCGACCGAATGTAGATTGATCCGGTTCACAGTAGTCCGTGATCTAAAACAGCGTTTACGAGCTTTTCGCACAATGTTACGGAGATTTTTTTCCATGTCAGGTATCTTCATCACTGCTACCAATTTTTAGATCTATTGGGACATATACCCCTTTTTTTGCTTTAGATATTGTCAGCATGACGCATCACTATTGCTTGAATTGATCGCCAATGTTTGACTTAAAGCGTTTCCCCAGGGCGATATAACACACCGAATAAAGTGTACTACCGTAATAGGGTTTGTTCTCCAGATCTCAGAGGGTTCTAGTAGTCCATTCCTGAAGAAATTAAATATTTTGTTGGAAATAGCAGTTGGCAGTGGCATAACAAGTGTGCCGTGTCTGCTTTATCCATCTCACAAAATCGACATGAATCATCTTGAAATTTTCCTATCAGCTTCAAGTGATATCGGCTCGGACAGTGACCGGACAGTCATAAGGCCTGTATATAAGGTTAAATCTTTTTTAATGAGATCAAGTAATTTGCGAGTCATCGAAATGTTTGGAGTGATGAACCGCTTTGATGAACAGGCTTTCATCTCAATTCTAAAAGAAGAAGCAGATCAACCACAAAAGGATTCAGGTCCTACGAACTGATGAAACGATCCGAGTCTTGCTAGTTCATCAGCTCTATCGTTTCCATCAATTCCTCAGTTGCCAGGAACCCAGTACAAATTGACTTGATTGCTACAAGACAACTTTTGGAGTGATTGAAGACATTCCCAAACATGCTTGGAATCGTAGGTTGCTGACTATAAAGCATTTAGAGCTGCTTGACTATCGGACATAATGCATATATTTGAATATCTATAGTTTCTGCGTATGCATATAACAGAACATTCCAGAATTTCTTGAATTTCAGCTTGGAATGCAGTCGGCCACTTACCCATTGAAATTGATATGTTAAGCCCTGGGCCAGTTACACCTGCTCCCACTTGATTGTTCATTTTTGAACCGTCTGTATAGAATACAATCGATCCTTGACGGAGGTTTGGACCACTTCGTATCAATAACTTGATACGAACAGTCAAAGTTGTATTTTTTCTCCATCCAATCTTCGTTGTTCATAACTAAAGGATTAAATCTAACCATTTTTAGAATGCTAAGATGTCCTTTTAGATCACCTTGGAAAAGGTTTACAAACCTTCTGATCCTTAGAGCGCTCTTTTCAGCTTCTAATTGTATGCATTGATGCAACGGTAGCATGAAAAGCAATGCATCCACTGCCTTTGTTGGTGTACTTCTCATTACACCAGTAATTGAACTAGTTGCTGGCCTTTGAAATTTTTCTAACCTTCTCCGTACAACAGTTTCTTTAGTTTTTGGACACCAGACCAATGCAGCATAGGTAATCTTGGGTTTGTTACGGAGATGCTGCAACTCAGATGTCCACCACGGTTGCTTAAACGTATCAGGCCTATATCTTCTACGTGGAACATGTTCCTCCATAACGTCATACAATTTCTCATAAAACATACGTACCGTTTCATCCGTATCTTTTGCACGAAACATTTCAATCCAATCGACGTCCATGATAGCGTTATTCAGTTCCAGAAAGCGGCAACGTCAAAAATCAAAATCATCAAGGATGTTCCAGTCACTAGCAGGTTGCATGCAGGATGCGTTCACATCAATGCGACAAACGAATGGCTTGGAGGGATGACGGAGGTTCGAGAAGTTCAACATCGTTGGGTTCGTTAACAAATGCCAAGTCACAAATGTACGACCGTTCGAGTTTAGCAGGCTGTTGAGCTGATGTAGTCCGAAGACAACCATCGATTCAACCAAAGCTATTTCCTGTTCAGTCGATGCGTTGGACGGCAGCAAGCTGTTGATCTCTTCATCGTAGGACCATACCAACTGAGGTAGGTTGTAATCTCCAATGATAACAATCAAAATACTATCAGAATCCGAAGCACTTTCACAGATTTGCTGGACTGCTGCAGAATGCGTTGAGTACAATTCCGGAGACGAGGTCCGTTGAAGATAGAATCCACACACAAAGATCGTCGTCTTGTCTAGTTTGATACGCACAGCGATTTGCTCGATATTACCACAGTCAACAAGCTCTAGTGACCTACAGTTGAGGTTTTCTTTAACCGCATTTAAAACCGTTTGGTTTAACCGCCTCGCTGAAGGTTGCTAGAAGCTGCACTGCGATCACACAGAAATATCGAGTAGCTGGCAGCAAACTCTGAGCTAGCGGTATCAGGACGAAGCCACGTCTCAGTGAATACAATTTTTTATGTGTTTTAGTACGAATGCCTCTCACATTTTGATAATATACAATACAATAACCGTTAAATATGGCAGGTCGGTTTCATTCGGGTATTCGGGACAAGTCGAGGTATTGTGAGCAGTTTCGTTCATCGTTATTGATCCATAATAACGTTCGTCTCTGCGTTGGTCGGAATATTCGGGATGTTGGATACTGTCTCGGGTATCGTTAGGGCGGCTGGCTTCCAAAAAACCTTTCTCGGAATGCTACTTTCCTCAAACTCTCTGGACGAGATCTCACTGGGCTAAGTGGAATTCTGCAAAGCCTTCTCCTTCAGTTGCATAGGCATCCTTACTTTGTATGACACAAAGTTAAAAAAACGCACATCCTTTCCTCTCGAAACCAACTTCAAAATTTTCAAATCATTGGAGCCTAACCGTTGTGAAACTAACTCTGTAACACAGAACGGATATGTCGGATAGATACAACCAAAAACAGGGTGTCTACTGTGGCGCAAGTTATTGCAGATTGCACTGAACAGTCAGTTACACGACGGAGTTGCGATGTACTTTTCCGTCGTACTCACGTTTCCTCTTAGAGGACCCGAAAAACGTGACACTTGGAACAGGAACTAGAGTTTTCAGTACAGCCTCGATCAGTACCTTGAAGTTTGTGCGAATTTCAAGCCGTATTTCAACCAACACGCTGCAGCGGATCTCATTCTTCAGTTCCTCAAAGTTTTGAGATACGGCGGTATTCGTAGAAACCATAGCATTCCTGAATCGCGCACTGGCCATAATTTTACAGCAAGCGTTACACATCCAGAACAGATTAGTGTTGCTTGAAACCTTTGCACATGTGGTACTATCCATCTTCGAGCACTTAAGACAAAACTGAGCCGAGCAGAATTCGCCGCACTTGACTACAGCCCGCTCGGTATGCTCGTTTGCACAGCTCTCAAACACGCCAAGCATAATGACAATCGTAACCTGATAGCTTGTGATGATGCTCTATCTGATGAATGATGAATACAATCACTGATAAGCGGTCGTGACATCGAGGAGTTGGCGTTGACACTATTATGTCTCACACCTTAGCAGCGTTGTTTACTTATGACGTTGTGTGAAGCAGGCAGTTCAACTGGCGATGAATGATTCTTTATCAGTTAAGGGTCACCCACAATAGATACGTTTGCGTTCCGTTGACGTAAATTTGACAGAAAACCTATGGGAAAACTGTCAAATTCACGCAAACGCATCCGCAACGTATCAATTGTGGGCCAGCCATTAGTGAATATCACGCACTGCTCCCTTGCCCTAAACTGGCCGGCTAGACGTGCCGCAAGGGCTCAGTAGGGATTCTCCGTCAAGACCCGAAGCTAATAGTACGTTCACACTACAGCTTATATTACGTGATATAGAGTATGTTGATGGATTGTTGGGTCCTCCCTTAGCTCAGTCGATAAAGGCGCAGCTACAAAGCAACACCATGCTGGAGGTGGATGAGTTCGATTCCCGGTCTGGTCTAGGAATTTTTCGTAAAGGAAAATTTCTCGATTCCCTGGGCATAGCGTATGGATTGTACTTGCAAATCATACTAATGCAAAAATGGTACTTGGCATCGAATGCTCTCAATTAATAACTGTGGAAGTGCATTTAGAACACTAAGTTGAGAGTAAGCAATAAGCTAATTGTGAAAGCAATAAGCTTGAAATGCTAAAGAAAAAGAGTATCTTGATATCAAATGACATGTACATTATTTCCAGTGAAAACTAGATGTATAGTTGCTGATATCAAGATACTCTATATCACGTTATATAAGCAGTAGTGTGAACGTACTATAAGAGTCAGTTCCATTGTGGTTATATCACATAAATAAGTTCTTCCACAGTATTTACACATTTTAGCATGAAGCAACATGACAAACAATAAAGGCTAAATTGGTTTTTCAGCATTTCAGCACTGAGACGCTGGTTGGCGTAGCTTGGGCAATGTTGTCAATTTGACAATAGCGAAGTGAGTGACTGAAGATCGTGTTCGAGCAGGGTATATTTCCCATTCTCATTTAATTAATAATCCAAGCACGCTTTGGAGTTATCTTAGCATTTCAAAATACTTTTGCATTTAAGAGCATGTAGCAGCATGACAATTTAATGCTTGTAATGCTAAATTTATGTTTCTGCATTGCAGCTTAACAGTGAAACAGTGTTGAAATTCTATTTCTGAACTTCAACTATTATTTCATAAAAGACTGGCAGGTGATTATAAGCAGTATAGAATTGTATTTAAATATTTGGGTATAGTGGTATTATGATTAGATACTTCATTTTTTTCAGGAATCATCAAACTGGGCTCTTCGATCACTCAAACTGCTTTCTTCGACTTATAGAAAAAGTCTGTTGATTCTAAAAAAAAAATTTAAAAAAATTAAATATCTTTTGCTTTAAATTTTATCTTCCTTGATTGGACTGATCTACCGTAAGTACGCTATATTTTGCGCATTTAAGAAATTATAAGTTTGATATCATTTTTTAAAAGGCCTAAAAAGAGTTACACAATTCTTGTCTTGCTCATATTACGTTGTCACAAGCCTAGTAAAAGAGCGCAATGCAGTGCACCTCGTAACTGATCAGAAATTTATAAAAAATAATAATTCTGGACTGATGTATGTGTTCCTAATTATGCGCACTAAAATAAAGATATTACGCACCATAATAAACTAACAAATACTTATGCAAACATTGAAACAATTTGAGTAATATAGTTTTAGCAATGGAAATTTTATTCAATAACAATTTTGATTGTAAAGTAGGGTAAGTCTACTAATTTTCGACCTAGCAATAAATCGATTTATTTTTAAAGAGCGATAGTTAGTAAATATGTCATTTGTGACTTCTATTCATTTGTGAACACACCAGTATTATGTGGAATTTTCCATAGATTTTTGCCAATATATGTGGATTATTTGCCGTGCAGGTTGACGAGATATCGGTTTCCGGATTATCTTTGCCTTATAAGGTTGAATATCGGGTAAACGGAACGCTTTTCCAAAAACATCCTCGTTCAACATTCAACATCATTGGTGTTCTGTCCCGCGTTATCGCCTTTTTCAGCAATAGCTGTTTCTGTCACCATTGGCAAATTTCGAGTGGAGTAAGTGATGTGCTCAGATTGTTGAAGCAATTGTTAGGTGAAATCAAGAAAAACTGCACGGTGATCAACTGTAACAAATGAAAAATCTTTTTAGTATCATGCTTACCAAAGCAATGCAATTGTTTATTTAGCTTACCATGCATTTTTGATTCACCAAATCCAAAAAAAAATTGATCTTCAACGGAATAGCACCCTGTCGAACAGAGATGCCACGAGTGACCATTTGCAAGGCTTTGGCCAAATTAAATTAAAAAAAATGATGCCATATTTTGCGCATCAAATTATGCTTATTTTCTGATAAAGTGTTACAAAAACAGCCGAAATGTTACGTGATGAATGTAGTACATACCTGTTTTCCTCATTTGGTAGTGATTTCAGCTTTTAAAACTGTTTATCTCGTAATAAAATCTCTTGTGATAATTGACACTTGTCTTACACACACGCTAACAGGGCGGAAAATTTGATGATTTAGAGGTGCGCACAACTGTTTACGAACCGCGGTTTTAGGTATGAGCATTTTTACTCATCATGTATCCCATTCATCGAAAGTCAACACAATTAATAAGCTATTCGTGTCGAATTTCAATCTAAAAATGCAGCAAATCATAGTTACAGCACGAAATATTCAAAACTGCGCAAAATTAGGCAATGCGCAAAATATAGCGGACTTACGGTACTCTGATTTTCATCTTTTCCAGGGCTATTAAGAAATTAATACATATCCAACTTTTATTTTGCAGTAACAATCCAGTAGATGTCAGATATATTTTGTAAGTACATATATTATATTCTATTACGTATATTACATACATACATTCAATAACAAAGAGTAAGGGGGGAATACAGGGTGCCAGACGAAGTGTAGGCTGGATTCGTGGCTATCTGGCCCAAATCATGGATGACAATTATACCTTCCTTGATGGAAATCGTCAGATCGAGATCAGCGAAGGGCTTAATGTCTTCCGACAGTCTACAGTGCGTTTGCTAACCCTATTTTTAACAAACCACCACACGGAAATCCTAATGTGTATTGCTTACTGTACATGTCATGTAATAAGAGCGTTTCGTTGGAAGGAGATTCTCTATCCTTTCCGTGGGTTTCGTGTAAGTGCTTCTGCTTACGGGTCCGCACCACCGTTTTTGCCCCTTCATACAACGGAATAGTAAGGATTACAGGTATGTGAAGTTTGATCTTGCCATTAGGAGGAACCGTACGCCATGGCAAGTCCCGCACTGGTGGTGGCTTCCTATCTTCTTCTTCTTCTTCTTTTTTTTGATTGAGCGACGTTTGCTAAGGGCCAGTAACTGCAACTATATGCCCAAACTTCCTATCACATCATCACGCACACTGACGCACGGCTAATACGGTGATGGAGACGAACACTGTTGTTGTTTACCTTGCAGCAATGGACTAAACGGTTTCCGTCGGTCGTATGCAAGATTTGCTTGTTTGGATTGGATTCGGAATGAAAACAACAACAAAATTCGCAAAAATAATCCTACCTGACTGATTCGGTCGTAATATCTTGAATGGTGGCGATGCGAGTGGTGGAATTGATGACGATGGTGCTGCTTGGGATATTTTCCGGGCGGTTTTAACGGATGAACTGATCAAAAAGTTGACGCAGCAAAACGGAACACTAACTCAACAAACAGCAGTGGTGCCAATCTTATTCTAGCAGATACGAAGAGCAGTATCAATGGTCTACAGCAGATCCGAAGGAATCCGCATCGTTGTAAATGGTGCAATCGTAGTTTCAAAATTAATTCTATTGGCCGAGTTGTCTTCGCCAGCCGCGAGAAAGGAAAAGATCATCAGCGGAAAATCAACGTTCGGCGTACTAACCTCCAAATTAGTATTTTTTCCACCTCAAAGACACCAACCAACGATGATATTTATAGGCGTGAAATCACGACGATTTCATCCTCGTTAAAATAAATAGATCAATTTAAGTAGGTCCTTCCACTGAATTAACCCCTTCATAGCCATGGTGTGATAGAGCACATTTTTTTTTTAAATTCAAGCACAAATCAATTTGGATAATATTTTAAATCCATTTTTGGAACATGTTTGTAAGCTTTTTAAATTACTAGAATAGTAATGCGAAATATGGCTGTGGTTTCGCCGAGAGAATTTGCAAAAATTTCCGACAAAGACGTTTTGGCATTCCGTAACGACTGGTAATCTTTTTACTGTGGTTTTTTTTTTGAAGAAGATACTCAACAAGTCTCTATTTACATAGCCTTTAACGCGTTAAACCAGACTGAGCAGTTATACGTTATAAACCTGTCTTGATGACGAATTTCTTGTTGAAATTATTTGACAACCGTTATAACATGTTATAACTCTGTAGTCTGAACAAGGCATTACGTGGCCTTTAACCTTCAACTCACTTAACGAACATAGCTAAAAACCGTCTGGAGCTGTGTCTGGAAACGTTCGTAGATAAAGACCATCTGAGCGCTGCAGTTGCTGACAAAGCGAATGAAGGATTTGGACAGCTGTGCCCGGCTTCACAAACGTTGCTTGCCAGATTCCAGAGAAAAGAACAGTGTTTGGACAAATTTTGCCAAATTTGACATCATTTGTTAAAAAAAAAAAGTGCTGAGCCTGTTGCACGGAAATGCGGCGACGGAGCGTGGATATTGAATAAATGAAAAGTATCTGGTGGAGAACCAAACCGAAAAGAGTTTGGTAGCTCAGAGAATTATCTACGATGCCATAACGACCACTGGAACTGTCAACAACGTTGAAATCACGAAGTCCTTGATACAATATGCACATAACGCACGTGCCAAATACGGCGAGTCGCTGACAGCACAAAAGGGCCCGTTCATAAACCACGTAGACTTATTTTTTTTAAATCTCAGGTTTTAAAATATAAGTATTTGTGATTGAACTTGACTGATTAAAGATTTTGTTTAAAAATTTATCAAGAATAAAAAGGTACGTAGGTGGCATACGGCCATTGATGGTTTATATTACAGTTTCATCTTTGTTTATTATTAGCGATTGAGACATCCAAGTAAAGCTCAAGTGATGTTAAACATCATAGAATATAAAACTGAAATTGATAATAATTGAATTGGCTAGTATCGTCATTATCTTCGATTTTCTTATCTTTTTTTCACCAATTACTTTGCTTAGACAGCTCTAAAAACCATTTTGATAGAGCGCCATCTGCGACGTTTAACCTCACTTTTTCGTTACCTGGATTCTTCCATTAGGTTCCTCTATTTCTCCTGTTCGTTGGGGAAATCTTGTGCGCTTCCACAGCGTACTGCCAATGAATACACCATACCGGCCGCTGTCCCTGAATATGATTGTTCCAGTTTTTCAGGAGTACCATGGTTTCTGGGTGGCCTCTGTGTTGAATCCTCGATATAACCTACAGCATGTTGAATCGTTCTTGTATTTTATGGCGGAGTTCTCGTATATGTGTACGAAAGTTGTTGGTGCGATCCAAGTAGATTACTAAGTGTGTGTAGCTTATCGCCGTTTCGATTGGTTTTCCTCCTATTTTCAAGCCTAGGTCCTCGTTGGTCTTTTCAGGGTTAATGACGAGATTCAGCTCACATTCTTTTTCGTCAAATTTTTTGACGCAACCTTGAGCTTTTGCCTTGGCGTTGTCCATGTTGTTTCCGGTGGCTATGATGGTAAAGTCATCCGCATATTGGATCAATATGACCTCTTCGTCTACGGTATCGGGCAAGCCGGCTGTGTACAAATTGAAAAGGGTCGGCGAAAGAACATCTCCTTGGAGCAGTCCGTTGCTGATTATTTGCTTGATCTCTTCCTACCCGCTTCTTAAGGTTACGGTGCGATTCCGAAGAAATCCCGATATCCAGCGTATATACTCTTGAGGTATCCTCAATTCTAGTATAATTTGCTCAAGCTTGTCCGTACGGACTGTGTTGAACGCATTACTTATGTCAAGGTAGACTCCCGATTGGGGTTATAACTTTTCTTCGTATTTGCTTGGCGTGCACTAGCGCTATCGGTCTGTTTCCAGAGGGGATTGTGTTGTCCTTGCCGGACTTGTGTGCTGCTATGATACGAATCTCTTTCAGATGTTCTGGAAGACTTCCCTGTCTCCAGTAGTTGTTAAGGTCGATCAGGGTAAGCTTTATCACTCGAGGCTTTAGGGATTTAAGCACGTCGTATGAGATGCGGTCGGATCCTGGTGCCGACGATTTTTTTCGCCTAAGGATGTTGTCCCGTTTTTCTTGGTCGATTATGTCATAGATAGCTACCAGAGAGTGGCTACTTGCTTATTCCTAGTAGATATCGTTTGGTCCTATGTGGAGGTCCATGAATTCTCTTGCCAGGTCTGGACTATCCTTTATTATGTTATTGCGTGTACTTGTTTTCTTTCCGGCCAGTCGACGTATTTTTCTCCACAGCTCGCTGGAGCTTGTCTGTGGTTCTATTTCCACGGCCAATTGTTTTAGATTATCCTTTATATTCTGCTTCTTCTTCTTTAGGAAGATTGCTAAACATCTTTTGAGGATGATCAGGTTCTCCATCCCAACAAACATCAGTGTCGAATAACCGCTTGTTCAAACAAATTTGGGGAAGTTATTCAGCTTTCTAGAGGAAAAAGCTGAACAACTTCTCCAAATTTGTTTGAACAAACAGTTATTCAACATTGATGTTTTTTGGGATGGTACTATGCTGATTGAATGCCGATGGTGCTTCCTGCTTTGCGTTCCATGCATTCTCCACTTCGTCGCTCCACCAGTACTTTGGGTTGAATTGGTTTGCTATATTGTTCTTTTTTATCGTTGTATCTACTTCACGGTAGAGATCGCTGATACCACCAACAGTGCCGGTGTCCAACGCAGTGAGATCGGTGAGGATTCTTTTCTGGTTGAGGATGAACTTCCTTTTAGCGGGAATTCCGGCGTTCCATTTGATTTCGATTAATAGGTGATGGCTTCCGATTGACTGCTCCAGGACTGTCCATGTCCAGTCTTGTACTAAACTGCTTGAAACCAGTGTGAGATCGATGGCAGTCGATTTTGCATTAAGTTGTTGAGGCCGATAGGTATGGCATCCATCGTTTAGTAGAATCAGATCTGAGGAGTTGATTTCCTGTAGTGCAGCCTTCCCTCTTGGAGTCGTTTCATCGTTTACCCACAGCGTATGATGGCAATTGAAGTCTCCACCGAGTATTACTCGGAGAAACCTCGCCAGCTCTGCTAGGATCAAATTGATGTCTTGATAGAAGCTTTGAAGAAATGCTGAGGGGGTGGAGTATACCACTGCTAGTACTGCTTTGAGAAAGGGCACGTATATGGCCGCGCATTGACTCCCATCGCTGGTCGCCGGCATGGCAATGGTTTGGTAACCGTAGTCCTTGTGAATGTATATGGCGGCGCCGCCACGTCCGTCGTGTCTGGATTTTAGGATCTTATTGTATCCGCTGATGTTGTACTTCCTGGAATCTTCGTCTTCTATTTTCGTCCATGATTCGGAAAATAGGGCCGCTGTGTACGACCCTCCGACGAGTGTCGTGTGAATTTCTTCTTTTTGTTTGGATATGCTTTGTACGTAGGCTTGTAATATTTTTGTTTCTCTATTCCCATTGGCCATGTTGGATGTAAGGTAGAGTTTGTCTCTAGTTTTTATTAAAAAACGTCAAAGCTGAGGTACTTTTTGCTCGTTTCTATTATGTTTTCTCTCGCTTGTCCTTGTAGATTTCTGTCCGCAATGATCGCGCTGTAGTAGCGTTGTAGCACCTCTTGTATGGCATAGTTAACCGTCGTTTGCGACATTGTTGCTTGCTGGTTTTGTGCATCTTGCAGCTTCTTTCTCCATTGTTCCTGCTCGTTCACTCTTTCTGGGTTGTTTAGGGCCGTTCCGTTGACAACGTTGGATGTTGTTTTCTTTGAACGCTTTCTTTCCTCCTCGTCGGTATCTGATTTGGTGGGCTCGTTCTTCTTCTTGCGGTTTTCACGTGATTGTTCGGTGGGTTGTAGGTATTCTTTTTTGCTTGAGATGCATAGTCCTAGGCTTCTCATCTCCTGGTCTCGGTTCGTCCATGAATTCTGCGAGGGCGTTGATGCTGTTTGAGGTTGTGATCGGGAAAAGTTCTTTGGCTTCGTAGAAGGTCAATGCCTTTTTGGCCATTACTGACTTGATGTTGTTCTGCCGATGCGTTCTGGACAGGTTACATCGGTAGTGCTGTGATTCTTCCTGCAGTAGATGCATCGATGGAGTTTCGCACGTTCCTCATACGCATCCTCAGACTCGTGTCGTTCTCCGCAACCATCGAGTACTGCGACAGTTAGCTGCTTTGTGGTTGTAGCGCAGGCAGTTTAGGCAAAGGAACGCTTTCCTGTAGAAAGGTTCAACCTTGATGGAACAGCTGTATAGCTTGATCAGCTCAGGTAGCTTATTTGCCCTGAATGTGACGCTGACACGATTCGAGGGTACTTTTGTATTGTTCACGAACCGTTGGAACCGATAAACTTCCATGACGGGAATGGGGCTGTGTAGGTCATGCTTGATTTCTTCGTAGAATAAATCCGTAGGGAATTCCGCCGATTACACCTGTCACCGATATTAGATGCTTGGCGACGTATGCCTTGTATCCGTAGCTTTTGACCACGCTGTTCACAACTAGCCTGTTTGCTGCTGAAAAGTTGGTTAGATATACTAATACCTTCCTTCTTCCTGCATTTTTTATTTCCATTATGCAGTCTGTGCTTCCGAAGGTTTTGCGAAGCATTCTTCCGACTGATATTTTGTTGATGCTTTTTTGCTGGTCTGGGTCTGGAGCTCCACGTAGACACGGAAAGATGCAACATCTTTGTATGTGTAGAGGTAGTCCTGGTTTGGTTTTTCTGGTTTCTTGAGGTATTGGTCGGTTGATGTACCGTTTCCGGTCGTTATTGATGTTGTAGCTGTTTGTGTCGGTATTTGAAAGGGCGGTAGTATTGAGGGGTTTGGTAAGTCATCCGTCTCTATGATGCTTCCTTTTTTCCATCATTTCAAAATGGCGAACAGCGCGACATTCGAAATGCCGCTTTTGGATCACTTTTTGCTCGACTTTTTGTTGATATTAGCACTTGTGTCGTATATTAGATTTTTGGGAGTAGCTCTTATACGAAATGCTCAACTTCTACGATTAATGGCGTGAATATTCACTACGAACACTGGAAACAATACGGGGCGATATCTAAAGATGGCGACTTCTTCGAAAGACTCTCCCAACTCGAATGATACATGTCTTCTATATGAAAAAAAAAATCAGCTTTTGTAACCCGGTGTCTCCACCAGCACTTTTTGCCTTGAAATTTCTGCCACTGTAAAACAAAATGGGTTGTGGAGACACATAACTGATAAGACGGCTACGTTCAACCATATATTTTAACAGAAATGTTAAATGTTTATACAGACATTTTGTTAAATAAGCACGACGAAATCCAAAATAATGCTGCAAAAATTGGCAAAGAATTAAACTTGTTTATAGAGCATCCATTGTTGCTCTACACGCAGTAAATTCAAAACTTATTCAAAACGACGTATCTGATTTTGTATATAAACATAGAGGGGAAGTAAGATACAAAAGTAAATTTCTCAAAACTCTCATCATGTTAGGGAAATGTTATTCGTTGTGTTGGTGGTTCTAGTTTGCGTGAAAGCGCTGAGGGTTTCAAGAATTTAACGTTTGAATCTTACTTCCCCTCTTTGTTTACAAAATCAGATACGTCGTTTTGAATAAGTTGTCGAGAATTGATGAACTTCTATATCGCGTGGAAACCACTCAACCACCAATGAACCGACATGCCACATTTTTGTATGTCTCCTACGAGTGCACATTTGCGGTTGTCACTCGATTACATCATTTTAGCTATGTCGATCCGTTATAAACCAAGATTTGCATCTTCGAAATCGCGAGGGGCAATAAAAGTTAGGACGAAAGGTAGGAAAAATTACACGTCGTCCCATATCACCTTAACGACGCTCTATAGATCATTGCTCGATGTCGTTTGATCAATGCAGTTTTGATAGTTCAGGGAGCTTGTTTACACGGACTTTCGGTAAGATCGGTTTGGAATTTGAGCTCTAAATTTATTACGATTGAAGTAAAATAGCCGGAAGATAGACATCAGTGCTTATTTTTATATCATTTCCTGAATCTAATCGTACAGAATTCGGAAAGAGCCAGTGGAAACTTTTCGTTTGAGCGGTTCCTAACACTTTGTAAACAAGCTCCCTGAAATTGAGGTTAACACAATCCGTGCAATGATCAATAGCCAGCGATGTTTGGAACTAGTCACATAGAATGATTCGTTCATTTGAACCGGAAATAGGAGATGTTTGTATTATGGAATATGATTCTTCCAACACCTTACGTGTTGTACGAAATCTATGCACTCTATTGAATTCTTTCACAACAAATTAATCGTAATATGCTTATCAACACTAACTACAACTTTATTTGAGATAACATACATTTCAGCTAACGATCCTAGGATTAGGTAATAACATATTTTCTAAATGTAGGTAAAAGTAAAAAAAAATAAACAAAACCCGTAGCGTCATAAAATTGGTCCAGCTACGGGGGCGCCTTGTTTCGACAATTTTTGTCCGAAGCACGAGGCCTTTGAGTTCGGAGAGAAAAAATCAATTATGATGATCACATGCAACATTACGAAGAACCGGTATGAGTTTTCACTATAGTAACAAATTCAACATCTTCCGCAAACCGCAAGTTGTTCCTGATTTCTGTTTAGTATATTTTTTTGTATATTTTGTTTAATCTTTTGTTATGTGCACAATTTCTCTAAAATGTGATGATTCCGTTACTCTGTACTCACAGCTACATCGATAAGGCACATTTATGTTCCGGCAATTAAGGAGCATTGATTTCTGTTTCATATCATACAGTTTCACAGTGCTGCATGCGCCTTACTTACAAGAAAAGGTTCAGTTTGTACTAGTAAAAAATCTCCTATGATTAACCTGATTAACACGGCACGTTCTCTTCTTGCATCACAAATGCAACATTGTTTTTTTTATGGCTACAATACATTATTGTTGTGGGGATGGTAGAGCTAGGTTTTCAAAACCCAATTGTGTTGTTAGTCTCAATGAGAATGTTTACGACCAACTTATAATTGGAAATTAGAAGTTTACTAAATAACGATTTTTTGTTAGTTACACTATTCTGATTCGGATACCGGCCTCCCGCGTTTTTGTGTATTTTTAGAGTTTGAAACATCCAAAATAGTCAGTTTGGCATGTTAGGAGACTTTTCTAGTTTTGAAAAGTACCAGCTTTATGATAACTATGCGCGAAGAAGCCTAATTTATCCGATTCCGCATCAAAATGCAACTAGTTTCAGCTGAGCCACCTACTTTCGATATTTTTCCTGAATTTGTGTGCGTTTTGTCCGAATGAATCATGCTCTTTTATTTCCTACTGTTCAATGAATGCTTGTTATTAAACTTTTAGGCACAAAAATATCAAAGGTTGCAGATGAAACAATTAAAGTGCATCTATATAATCTTGAACATTTAAGACTTGATATTGATATAACGAAGTTTTGTTTAACTTAATCCATCATATGGATTGTTGTAAAGTATTCTTAGCAAAAAGTACATCCAACACCGAACATCAAACAACAAATGGTTACTTAGTAAAATAAAGTACGATTCATAAAAACACCTATCTGCAAAAGAGAACGGTTGAGCATTTCACAAAAATTCTTCAAATCATTTCATTTTCTCCCGTACTTCCAGGAGTCACGCTGCCAGCAGCTGGAACTGCCTTCATAAGAACGTTTCCATTTTGTTTCACCTCAAGTTGAAATAAACTCTCGTCTCGAATATTGTTTAGTACGTCCTCTGTCAACAAAACATTGACTCCATTCGGCCCGTTGATCAAGAGGTTTGGCCTTGGAGGAAGTGACGACGATGAAATCGGAGAGGAAGGTGATGGAACCGACGTGTGGACGTCAGTTGTGGAAACAGTCGAATATTTGTTAACACCTGTCGCTCCATTAACGGCATGTTTCAAGGCACGCTGGTAATTAGAAGCCCATGGGTTGCAACTTTCGGAAGAGTTAGAACACTGTACTGCGTCAAAAAAGCCGGGAATCTTCTGCAAATTCTGTACCAACTCCGGTATTGTGTTGGAGTGTAGGTAAACGGCGTGGTAAGTGCTGCCCTCGAAACATACGTAGAGTGTGAGTCGAGGAGTGATTGCCCTTAAAATTTTAAGGAAAACGTTGTTATTTTGTAAAAGGATAGATATTAATATAATTCTACTTACTTTGAATGTAGTATGTTGAACATGCGTATTCCATCAGCTAGGCCGCAGATTTTGCATAAATCATCCTTTGACATTCTGAAAAGAGTAAAACATACCATACAGAATGAACAGACAAAACCAAGTAACTTCATGGACAATACCTCAACAAATCGGACCCCGAAAACTGCGCAAATGTTTTCGTATACGCGCTCAGCCGGTGATAGCTCAACCACTGAGCCAACGCTATCGGATTAGAATCCTTCGAAATGTTTGGCACATAATCATCCAAATCGATGCTGGCCTGCGGTGGAGAAAGTACATTCTGATCCATCAACTTACAAAGGCCATTGGTAGAAGATACGTTTCCAATCGCGATCGGATTACTACTGACGGCTGCTGCCACTGCAGCGGCCATTGCTGCCTGCTTGCTCGCCGAATTAACTGGCACGTTGCAGAACGTGGACATGATGTTTTCAAATTTGTTAATTTGTACCGGCGAACTTGGTGCTCCCAGAAGCGGTGATATATTCCGCTTAATACTGAAATCGATATTGTTAGTTTTCGATAGCTTTGATTAAACACACAAGACACTTACTGCTCCGGACTAAATCCACCTATGAGCGGCGTTAACATTGATTCCGTTGTGATATCGGACAAAATTGTGCATTCACAACTGCGTTGGTACTTTTCCTGCTCTGCAGTCGGCCGCTTCAAGATCTTTTCTCGATCCTGCTTGTGCTTTCGGTCTGCTCCTTTCAATTTGAAAACCTTGGGGATTATTTTAAGAGAATAATAGCTTGGTGTAAGCAACAAAGAAATTGTGGCTCTTTATCCAGGGGCAAAGAGCAGTCCATCAAAGAAATGTAATTAACCTTAATTTGACACGCTGCCGCGTGCAGTGGCCGCGTCGTGCTGTCCATTCCGTTTGAACTGTTGCCACTGCTGTCGTTCAGCGCGCTGTCTAGGAAGGTTTCCACCTGTATGCGAAATGGAACTCCCTTTTCGCCACCGTGCTTCTTCGGCGTAAATTCGGTTGAGATACAATTCACCTTGATGTAAACACCAACCTCCTTCATAGGGTCCCAGAAAACCTCAATCGTATTTAGAAGACTGCTATTATTCGGTTGCACCTGAATCAATCCATACGAAAGTGGAATATCAACCTGCGATAAAGAAAAGCGTTAGTATCGACCTACCGGACAATTACAACATACTTACATCTAAAATTCTTTCGCCGGGTCGAGACGCTTGCCAAAGTTGCATCTGTTCGCGTTCCATGTACTGCAGGCGTCGCTCGTGGAAGCAAATCTTGATGACGCTCTTCAATATCTTCCCCCGGAATGGCGATAGATCGCCCAGTTTCTTTAGCTTAATCTCGTAACTCTGTCCCTGATTGAGGTAGGTGAGAGATTCTTCATTGTTCTTGGTGGCAATAGAAGTTGCCGCTGCCAGGACGTACTGGAACCTACGGGACCGTAGAAATAGTACATCACTACAACGAGAGTTGAACAAACTGCAAGCCAAATCAAATTACCTGTTATCATCGTGGAACGATTCCGGTCGTGGTATGTTTTCATTCGATTGTGCAAGATTTCCTGGAAAAGGAAACGACTCATTAGTATAAGGCGCGAACATATAAAACTGAAGTTGTTATAAGAATTGACAAATAGATTCGAGATATTGTTGAAACAAATCTTTTCAAAAAGGCAAGATTGCTCGGCATGACACGGGAGAAGTTCTATAAAATCCACTCTACGATAAATGATTTTGAATTGAAATGCTCTTCAGATCAGATGAAAAGACTTTAGAAAACACTTCAACTTGTCAATAAAACTATGTTTCGAGATATTTTCGTCCAGACTAAAAATTGTTTTTTTTTTATCGAAAATATGCTCAAGGAAATGAATTTTGAGAAATCACTGATAAAAAATAAAGCAACAAACTCTAGACAAAGTGGTCCATTCTAGACAAACTACTTACTTAGCTAACAAAATATCGAACAGATGAAAAGAGAACAAAGGCGGTGTGGTTAAATAAATAAACAAAAAATGAAGAAATAGCGAACACTCGATACTGGGAAATATGTAAGTATTATTTTTTCGAACATCGCTTTATAAATTTGGATTGAAAAATTAAGATATGGGTAAAAATAATGAACTCGCATCCGATGGCGATGAAAAAAAAACACTACAAAAGAAATTCAATGGAACAAATTTCCCTTAAAGCCTACGTTTATTAAGCCGGCTACAAAAATGCGTCGACGCCCTGCCGGTCAGCCTCATAGATGTTGAACCTTAGCCATGGTCTATGTCCGCCTGCTCTTCAGCTCTTTCGTTGCTTTGGCGATCAGCTGCTCCTCCGGTTTGGTCACTTAATTATTGGAGTAGGTCTTCCATTTGAGGTTCGCCAGAATTTTTCTTTTGTTTCGCCGGAAAGATGTTTTTTACCAGCACCTTCAACGTCCTCCTTCTGGATGATTGCCTGGTGTTCACACACGGCCGGCTCTGGCTGATACTTCAACATGCTCTTTCGGGCGTCCGGAAATAAGCTTCCGTTCAAAGTTCTCGCCTTTCTCCAGAAGGGAGAGGATGTTGAAAATGCCGAATCGGCTATATCCGGCAGACACGAAGTGCCTCGTGATATCCAACTTCTTCGCTCTGGATGAAGCAGGCAGTGCGAAAAAATCTGTTGTTCATAGTTCCAGCGTAGTTGCCTGACTGTTATCGCTATGGCTGCTGCAAATCAACTGAAAACGCTGTCAATTTTTTTCTGTATAAAACAGGGTTACTACGATTGGCGATGCATCAGAGGATATAAAAACGTGTAGCATGAAAAACCAATAAAATCAGTCATTTTTTTTAAACGCATCATAACACTAAAAAAAATTTAAATGCACGTCTGACTGGTATTGAATCACAAATATTGATATTATGAGGCTAGTGATCGCTCATTTATCAATGCTTGCATAATGGTGAAGACACTAAATACGTATAACCACAACCTCGGCTAAGACGAAACCCATTTGTAAGTCATGCTTATGGCATTCGAAAATGTGGTTCATAAGTTGCGACTTCTGAAATTCCTAAATTTATTTTTCCAAATGGTCTTATCAAAACTTATGTTGATCAGACGAATAAGTTGCAGATAGCAAGTCTTGTATGTTTACTAACGTGAATCGCATATTTGTAACAGTTGCTAGCCAACAAACATTTATTGCTGAATAATAGCTAATCCAGGCAAAAACTAGCTGCTTCAAAAACTTGCTGATTCAAATTTCAATCTACTTATATTGTTTGTTGGGCGTCCTACGTCAAACAGTTGAGCGGAAACTGAAATGACACCAGAACAGAACAGAACAAAAGGTAGCGGAGATCGCTGGCCTCCAAAATCACCTTTACTCATGAATGTACAGGGTGAGTGACGAATTTTAGCAATGAATGACATGTTTTTCATATTAGCTATGAATGTTTTGTGGTTAATTTTTTTTCCGTAACATATGGGAGTTGTAACTTATTTCATTTAAAAAAATTTCAACGTCTGTAGTTAGGCGGTTCCGATCTATAGATGTCATCACCGCTTTGATTTTAGCTTTGAGCGACCTAAGTGTGGTAAGAGGGGTTCTATTGGTATTCCGCTCGACGACATTCCACACAGAATAATCCAAAGGATTGATATCGGGACTGCTAGGAGGCAGAATTTCGTTCCTCCAAAAGTCCGGAACATTTTCTGCAAGTCATAGGACTTACAACAAAGGTTTTTAGCCGTTACTCGCAGGATTGAGAACTCCGAACAACCGATTTTCTGTGTCATGGCCTTATTGACCTTGCTGGGCTTTTTTTTTGACCCTGCTCTGTTTATGTGTATGCTAGTATGTGACTTTCCCAAGCCTCATTTATATAATAGCCTATCCGTTCCAACACATATACCAACCGAATTATCTCCTTTACGCTTTTTCCGGTGCGCAATAAAACGACGACGGCTGACCGATTGCTCTATTTTTCTGACATTGTTTTACGTTAACTCAACACTGTTGGTTTAGAACTGACACCTAACAGTTTAAACTATCCAGTGCTGCCAAGTATATCTGTATATATTATGCTCCGATATTACTATTTGAAATTTATTGCAAAAGTTCGTCACGCACCCTGTAGAGATCCATCGTCTTTTTTAGTATTTTTAGAGCTTGTAAAACAGAAGAGATCGAGGTTATTCAAAAACCAGCATTCAAACGCGTTTTACAAGGTCATCTAGACTGAGCTTGGTAATGAAGAAAGTTAACCTACAGTGAAGGACGATGCAATAAGACCAAAGCCTTAATGTGTTATCCTAATTTGGCCATCAGAATCCAGCTACTAAACGGAAAGAAACTGCAAGAGTGATCGTTTTAGAATTTTAAGTTCGTAAGCTATGTATGACTGAAATTTGTCAGAAGCGATATCGTTACTCCGCGCATGGGAGAATACAAAAAACAATAATCAAAGTGTATTTTGTATGACTGCCAAAGTCTGACCAAGAACGATTACGCAAATAAAATATAAAATATTTTACGCAAATATTATATAAATAATTTTCTGATCGACTTGTTATCAAAACCCTTCAGTTTTTAATCTATATTTTTTGTTTCAGTGAAATATTGTTTTAATAATAATTAAATTATTTTTTAATATTAATATAAACTTAATATTAATTTAATTGATTTAATTATTTAATATAATATAATATTAATATAAATATTATTTATTTAATATTTTTTATTAATTATGTTTTAATATTTTTTGTTTTTTTTTAGAGCTTCTCTAAAAAGAGCTAGAATAATATGGTTCTTTGGTTTACAAGTCTGAACATAAAATTTGAATCCAACTATCAATTATATGTTACAATAGCATTTGCTCTCTCTAGTAATAGTCATTAGATTTATAAATTCTACACACTTAGGAACTATTACTTTCCATTGATAGAAATCGAGAAACATAAACAAAGATCTCATGTAAGTTTATGTCTTCCGAAACCGAAATATACGCAAATCGATGAAAGGTAACTTGGATCGAATTTATTTTCTCGTCTATTTGAACATATTCTTGCGTCATCAAGGATGCTTGTATGTGTCGGTCTCAGGGCACCTAAATTTACATGACTTTTTGGTAGTGTGTAGATACGTTTATAAAAGTATTAAAAATCTATAAAAATAGTGCTGGGACTGAAATTTACGTCATGGCATGTAAAATTAAGTGATCAGTTTATGGTTCATGTAAATTAGAGTCTTGCTAGCTGCTTCGTTTTGGTGCATCTAAAAGGCCCAATTTTACATGAGATTTTCTAAGTGTGTTATTACCTTTCTTGTCCTCAAAAATTAGTGATGCTCATGAAATTATTTATCAACATTAAAATTGAATGTATCATCCTCGCATAATATTATCCAAGAATGAATGTACTGCAAAGGTCCAATGCTCAAATTTGAAACAAGATTAGCTAAACCACATTTTTCATCGTCGAAATATTGTATTGTTTTGCTAGTTTCGTTGACACAAGTACAAATCACTTGCTGTTTGAACCGCTTTGTAGGTTTCCTGGATCTTTTAGCTTGCGTAGCATTGACGGTTACTAAAAAAGTGATTCTCACACTTTCCTAACGAATACATCCCGAGAATTGGGAGTTAGACAACATGCTCCTCTTTTCCCATAAGGCCATCTCAACCCACATTCCTTTAAACTACAAACTACAGGAGCTCAGTGTTGTTCGTTAGGCTTAATTTTGCCAATATGGATTTTCATGTTTGCCACCCTCTTTTACAGTTTGTTTTGCAAAAGAAGGATTGCACAATGCATTCACAACTTTTAACAGTATTGCGGGATTACGCCCGCTTACGGTATCTATCAGTAATATTTTTTTAACAGTTTCCGGTAATGTGTTGTTGATTACAAAAATTCAGCATTTTTGACGGCAAAACTTTCGGTAAAAAATGCATGTAAAAGTCTGAATTCAGCAAAATATTAACCGAACATTTGCTGTGTACAAGCAGCGAAAATTCTCAATTTACACCTGTGATTATTATCAAGGAGCAGCCGATCTAGGGTGTGCGACTGTGTTAGCTGAGATCTCTGCAATTTTGACGTTTGATATCAGCGGTACTTTGTGGTACTTCTTAGAGTCCCTATAAAGAGTCACGCAAAGAGAAACATGCAACACTTATTTCGATTAGTTCTCATTTTGCGTGCCTGTATGATTCAGATGGGCTGTTCGATAGGTAGCCCCGATAGGTAGATTTGGTTTCCCTCTGGGCGTGACTTTTTATAGGGACTCTAGTACTTCTGTAAACAAACAATTTTTGTAGCTTATTGCATCAGATAAATTTCAATTGCCGTGTGCTCGGCTGTGCGGAGCTCAGCAAAAGATACGAAAAGACGAGATGAACTTTGTGTGTATGCTACAATGCTAATAGAGACGGTCGATCCACATTACACTAAAAATTATCATGATCGTCGTAGTTCGCAAGATTCAATTGAAAATATTCCACTCATGTTCACTCATAAAACAAAACAAACTAAAAGTATGAACATACTCTAATTGTTATGTTTCTATTCTCTGTGCGTGGAGTAACGATTATGATGTAGAAGGAGATGTTTCGCTCATCACCATGAGGCACCGAGAGTGGACAGTCATGTTTGCTAGAATGAAAGATATGAAGAGAAAGTATTGAAATTTCCATCAGTGTACGGTAGGTTGGAAATAGAATAGAAGTATTGAAAATTGAGCGAAAGGGCATGGGTAAAGTAGTACTCGAACCAAGGACGTTATCATTGCCTAACATAATAACGGATGGATCTCGCTCATGTACCACTGATAGTCACTGATAGACCCTATCCGTGGTACATGAGCGAGATCTATCACGTTATTATTGCCTATTGAGGTGGCGGATTCGTCCGTGCCTTGATCTACCCCGCAGTGGGATGTTAGTCAATGATAAAGTCCTTGGTTTGAGTACTACTTTACCCATGCCCTTTCGCACAATTTTCAATACTTCTATTCTATATCCAACCTACCGTACACTGACGGAACTTTCAACACTTTCTCTTTATATCTTTCATTATAGCAAACATGACTGTCCAATCTTGGTGCCTCATGGTGATGAGCGAAACATCTCCTTCTACATCATAAAAGTATGAAGCCAGTAGTACCAGCAAAACTTGGATCCCTAAACTTTCACTGCTCTTCAGATCTGCAAACCTAGTTGAGCTCAGCGTTTTTCGTATCTTGAGCTGAGATCCGTATAGCCGAGCGTACGGCAATTGAAATTTAAATTTAATTATCAGCGAGAAAAATAGTTTATTTACTGCGGTACCAAAGAATAGCGGTGATATGGTGATATCAAACGTAAAATTTTTGGAACTTTTTTCAATAGGGCGAATCTAACAGTGAGGAGTTCTCTCCTGTCTCGCTCTCTTTTATTTATTACAGCGCCACCATGAAACTTTCGAGGGTTTCTTTAGTACAGATCGATACACAATACTGCTGCATAGCATACTCTACAAATAGTAGAATGAAAAACGTTAAGGTGATTGGAATATGAATGAAAGAGAAAGCAATCAAAGAGAGTATCTCAATGTTAGATTCGCCCTAGTGAAAAAAGTCTCTAGATATAACAAGGAAAGGGAGGGACCATCAGGGCACCCAAGTGAAACGATTTGGATAGGGAGCATGGGACTGCCTCCACCCTATTGTTAGCATTTCGCGGAACAAGGGCGGGCTCTTCGACCCCATCTATTGGGTTTATTCAGTCAATCGAGGGCTCAATTCTAGTGCTGTCAGTGTGAACTTGCTTTTGGACGGAGATTCTCTTCCCTATATTCGCGGGTTTCGCGTAAGTGTCTCTGCTTACGGGCCCGCCCAAACATGTTTGGCCCTTCATACAGGAGCTTGATGATCACAAACAAGAATAGAATTCCGATCAAATCGTTTTTCAGATTATTCCATTGTTATGGAAAGTCACATTGCTACAATAGATGGTAGTACTACATCATCATCATCGTCATACTGCAGTAGATTGGTTAACCGAGAAACGCACAACCGAGAACGGCAGAACAATTCTAGTGTGTGTATGGAAAATAACGCGCTCCGAATGTACTTGTGAGAACAAATTAATGTGTGAATTAAGCCAGTAAATCACATTCAATACGCATTTGCTCACAACGCCAAATAATCAATCCGACTAGAATTCACAAAAAAAAACCGACCATAATCTCGCGTATAAGGATTTGCGGTTTTCCTGAAGACGGTCGAGAAATACTTAAATTTACCAGTGCTGTTTTTGTACATAAATGATTAAACATTAAAAAAGATTACATGCAAAACTAAATGTCCCAACACGGATGAATTAATTACTCGAAGAAAGTGTGTTTGAGCGAAATGAATCGCGGCTTATGTGACTCAGTTTTTTAGGCAAAATTTACGTTTGATATCAGTGGTAACCTATGGTACTGCTGTAAACAAACTATTTTTTCGCTGATATTTCAGTTAAGTTCAATTGCCGTACACTGAGGTATGCGGATCTCGGCAAAAGATACGAAAGAAGCCGAGCTCAACTGAGCGTGTCGAGCACCTAAATTTACAAGATGTTCTCTAAGTGTGCATCTTACTTGCTTCACTCACCTGTACTATCATATCGGCTGTTGTGCATAAAATTCTGCAATCCACTCATATTTCCAATACTACCCGTTCCATTACCAGCCATTCCTGGCACCAGTTCCTGTTCATTTCCGACCGCTGGCTGTTGCACCCCATTGTTGGGGTTAGGCAAGCTCTGCTGCGGATCACCTTGGCTGTGATGTTGTTGTTGTTGCTGCTGCTGTTGTTGTTGCTGCTGTTGTTGTAATTGTTGTTGTGATTGTAACGGGTCTGAATTAGGCAACTGATGCTGGTGATGCTGGTGATGAGTGGCATGTTGTTGGTGGTGTTGTGGTTGCTGTTGTTGTTGTTGCTGTGTTTGTGTACTGGAGCCTTGAAGACTTTTAGTACTTTTGATTACTTCATGGCCAAGCTTTTGAGGTGGAGAAGGTATTTCTTGTTTGAAGACTGGGAAATTCAGCAATGAGTCACTGTAAAGCACAAGCCGCACATCATTTTAAGGAATCGTTGAATAGAGTTGAGTATACAAACCTAATATATCCATTGTTTGAAAGTTCGTTACTCAAGTCTAGGTCTAGCTCTTCGGGCCAGCGCATTGAACCTGTAATCAAAAATGAATAAATCGTTAATGTGTGTGTGTTTGAAATAACCTTGTTGTATAGAAGTTACTTAAATCGTTATGGTTGTTGTTCACGCTGGCATTGAAACATTTCAACCTTTTTCGCAAATCTTTTTCCATGATTTCCTCATTCCCATACGCTTCGCACATTTCAACGACCGGTTTATGCAAAATTTATTCCAAACCGGTGGTTCGACCATTGACGATACAGCTGCCACAGCTCTAGTGAATTCACGTGGACATTGTTGTCAAGCCTGCCTACCTGGTGCTCTACCAGCAAAACAGAATCGGCTTAATTTTGCGTTTTAAACGTAAACAATTTGCCAACCAGTCAGCGGACTAGACTGACGATGGTATCACTCTAACAAACAGGTTTCACGATCTGGACAACAAGCGATAACAGGGATGCAAGTTCAAACTTAGCTGAGTGGCCTATTATTCTGATTGGGGGAACCGCGCAAACTACGTCCCCATTATACAAGAGTACACGTGGTTTAACTGCTCGTGGCTTACTAAACGAGTCAAAAGTTATCAGATGAGGTTCACTTTTCGTTCACTCTGGAACATCCTAAATCCGTTGGTAATAATTAAACAAACAAACACCCATCCGACGACTTAACCATAGTGAATCCTCAAAAACGAATCAACAAGCTCGTCATATCATATCAGGCACAACCCACCATCATTCCCTGACGGTACTCTATTCATCAGTATGTGAGCCATATAACAAAACATGCGAGAAAAAGAGCGACAGCCCAAGAGAGCGCAATTTATTTGTGTAGACGGTTATCACGAAAAATTTACACGTTATCAACGTAATTATTAAATAAATCAAAACACTTTGTCACACCACCACCATCATCAGCATCGCTTCGGTTGCGCGGCGTGGTGGGAGCTCTAGCAGATCTCATCCGCATAGTTGTTTTTCCTATATTCCTCCGATCCGAGTGGGTATTTGATGGTATGGCAACAGACACCGCGCGCGCAAAGTTTACGCTACAAATGCTCTCGAAAGCAATCTAGAGGTACCTACACCAGAGAACAACAGCCAACATTGGGCGTGATAATGCAACTTGCACATGCATAGCCGATGGCGCTGTCAGAGTACAGTGACGTCAACGAAAGAATGACCGTAAGGCTTTCTTTTCCGCTTCTCTCTGCGCCTGATAAGCAGTTCAAACAACATGACAAACGATTTCTACACGGTGTTCAATAAGTTCGAATACAAGTTTTCATCATTGCGTAGGTATGCGCCATGTACATATTCTGCATTGGTATTGGTGTCAGCTTTAGCTTCATTCATACGCTACCGAATGTGCGCGGTGTTGACATTCTGTTAGTTGTTGTTTGTTTGTTACGCGCGATGAAAGAGTATCGGGACTTCGTAATTAAGCGTTTTTTGAACGGTGAGCGACCCGGCGATATATTCCGGCTGCTGAAATCGCATGGGGTCAAGCGGAACTTTGTCTACACGACCATCAGGCGATACCGGGAGACGTCCTCGACCAATGACCGTGCGAGATCCGGTCGGCCGCGTTCAGCGAGGACGCCACGGGTCATCAAGATCGTGAGGGAGCGAATTCGGCGCAAAAAGAACCGCTCAATCCGAAAACGGCTGCAGATCTCAACGTTTCCATTGGAACCGCTCACACCATACTCACCAAGGACCTTGGTTTCAGGCCTTACAAAAAACGTAAGGTCCATGGCGTTTCGGAGGCTACCAGCAAAAAGCGGTTGGATCGAGCTAAGAGGATCCTCTCTCGGCACGCTGGTCAGGAGTTTGTTTTTTCGACGAGAAACTGTTCGTGCTGCAGCAGCCGCACAATGTGCAAAATGACCGGGTGTGGGCGCCATCGAGGGACAGCATTCCTGAATCCAATATAAACATCCCTCGGTTCCAAAGTGCCGCGTCGGTGATGGTTTGGGGGGCAGTATGCAAACGTGGTAAGCTACCCTTGGTGTTTATTGAAAAAAACGTCAAAATCAACGCGGCGTACTACAAAACTGAGGTTTTGGAAAAGGTTGTTGCCCCCAGTCTCCGAAGCCTCTACGGCGATGAGCACTACGTGTTCCAGCAGGACGGTGCACCAGCCCATACGGCAAATGTGGTTCAAGCCTGGTGTCGGGACAATTTAACCGACTTTCTGGACAAAACTTTGTGGCCTCCCAGCTCCCCGGACTTGAATCCTCTCGACTTTTTTGTTTGGTCCTATATGATGGCGAAGCTGAACGAATACAAGGTCAGCACTTTGGATCATTTCAAGACGGTAATTCTCAAAATCTGGGACGAAATGCCCATGCAGTCCGTGCGTGCCGCCTGCGACGCGTTCGAGAAACGTTTGAAGCTCGTTAAGGAGTACAAAGGGGGGTCATTCCAAGAGAAATGTTGTAAACGTTCCTTGTAAACATAGCTTTCAATAACATAAATCCAAAAATAAAAAAACATGTTTTCATTTTTTTAACAAATTTTGAAAGTGTATCCGAACTTATTGAACACCGTGTATGGAAACTCGGAACATGGAACTGCAAATCGTTCTGCTTCCCTGGCTGCGATAGGATAATCTACGACAGACCAGCTATGGCAGATCCTGCACGAGAATGGATTTCCGGAAAAACTGACGCGGTTGATCAAACCAGCGATGGATCCAGTGATGTGTGTCGTCCGAGTATCAGGGACACTCTCGAGTCCCTTCGAATCTCGGAGAGAGTGACGGCAAGGTGATGGATTGTCGTGTTTGTTGTTTAACATTGCATTAGAGGGGGTGATTCGAAGAGCTGGAATAGACACGAGTGGCACGATTTTCAGAAAGTCTGTACAACTATTTGGCTTCGCCGACGACGTAACTTTGAGACGATGGCGGAAACGTACATCAGACTTAAGGCTGAAGCTGGTAAGATTGGGCTTGTGATTAATGCGCTGAAAACAAAATACATGAAGGGAGGAGGCTCACGAGAACACAATGTTAGCCTCCTACCACGAGTACAGATCGACGGTGATGAAATCGAGGTAGTAGACGAATTCGTATATCTGGGCTCATTGGTGACCGCCGATAACGACACCAGCAGAGAAATACAAAGGCGCATTATGGCTGGAAATCATGCCTACTTTGGACTCCGAAGGACGCTAAGATCGAACTTTGTAGTTCGCCGAACTACAAAGTTGACCATCTACAAGACATTAATTAGACCGGTAGTTCTCTACGGCCACGAAACATGGACATTGCTAGTGGAGGACCAACGCGCCTTTGGTGTCTTTGAACGGAAGGTGGAGTGCAGATGGAAGACGGAACGTGGAGGAGGCGAATAAAACACGAATTGCATCAGTTGCTGGGAGAACCTCCCATCGTACACATAGCAAAAATCAGTCCACTACGATGGGCTGGGCATGTCGTTAGAATGTCGGACGACAGCCCTGTGAAAATGGTTCTCGAAAACGGTTCGGGGTACAAAAAGAAGAGGCGCACAACGAGCAAGGTGGATCGATCAAGTAGAAGGCGACCTGCGGACCCTCGGCAGACAGCGAGGCTGGCGAAGTACAGCCATGAACCGATTACAATGGAGATAACTTCTGTGTACAGCAGAGGCTACACCGGCCTTGGTCTGATTGGTAAGGTAAGGTAGTTTTGAGCTGATCCAATGTGATACCAGAAAGAGTTATGACCGACGACATTATCTTATAATTGACAAATATTTTGGATAAATGGTAAACTATAATTGAGTAACATGTCCATGGGGAAAAAGAGATAGCAATACAATTTTACTGAGTCACTTAGTAAAATGAAACTCAAATTTAATATCGATCATGAAAGAACCGACAAAATCCCTTTCAGGCACAGTTTTCAGCTGAATTTTGGTCATAGTAAACAATGATTTTGTTGATTATTCACTGAAAAAAAAATTAACGGATTCCGAACGAAACATAAGTTAATTCTGAAGATCGATGAATTTTAGCCGAACCATAAAAAAAAATCTGAAAACTGGAATAACCAGAGAATGTTAAACATTAATAAATATCGGCCTGTTGAGTAAACTTACACCAGGTGACTGAGTGGTCAAGAAGAAAATATATTTATATATTTTGTTCAGAAAATACCAGTGAATCGGTCCCAAGTTAAATGAATCACACATGAGAACTTAACTCTCAACGAATAACAAATATTCTGTCAAAATAACACAGCGAATCAAAACAAATACTAAGATTTTAGTAAAGTGAAGCGAAAGAGCAGGGTAATATCAACATATATATGGTGCACTTGGGATCGATGGGGTTCCAAAACAGGGAGCCTTTAATAACAACACAGGCAGAACTTAACTACATTAATAACAGTTGTAAGTACGTTAATAACCGTTGTACTTATTTTTTATTCCATTAATTGTAGTCGAAGATTTGTAATTTAAGTGCATTAATAACATTTTCAATACCATTTGTTACTTTTTCAGTACTATTAAGTTTAACACAGAGAGGAATTTGATAGTCAATTTTACCATTATTGGGGGTTAGGATGACTATTGCAGTATAGTGACTTTGAACCGACTATGATCATGGTCAAAACGACCATTAAAAATAGTTGATCCAACATTTGCCATAATGTCGGAATAGTCCTTGTTACCATGATCATAGTCAAAAATGCCACGAACGTAAAGAATTCGACCATTTTCGATGGTTATTGTAACCATTATATGCGATAGTCATCCTGACCATGATATAATTGTCGGTACAACGATGAAATTTTTCTCAGAGTTTTTTTTGTCTTCTTTATTTTACGTCGGCCTATTTCCTCACATGGTGACAATCACCGACGCCAGGGAGACGACTCCACCACCTGGACCCTACCTAACGACTCATGAATATGAGCCGGGACCAACGGCTTTACTTCCCTTCCGAAGGAAGACGTGACCAGATTTTTTCGCCTCAGAAAAATCACCGACGTCGACTGGGATTGAACCCAGACCCACCGGGGTGCCAAGTAGCAGTCACGCTTACCACTACACCACCGACGCCGGCTAGGGCTTCCCTTCGACTCGATAATGAATCCGAACTACGGAAAATAACGAAATGTCCGCCATCACTTTTCCAAAAACAAGGATAAATTTGTGATCGTATGGAAAAGTTGCATCTAATTTGGTTAAGTGGTACGCAGCGTTGCAGATAAAATTAAAAGGAGTTATTTTTTCTCAACATAAGAAGTGTCAGGCAATAGGGTAAAAAACTACCTTTGATGGAAATGGCCGTATCTCAGTTGTTTATGAGCCGATTCACGATTTTTAACCACTGACAGACTTGTTATGAATTGTAAGGTTATAATATAATATTTCCACTTTAATTGTATTATAAAAAATAACGAGCTGCAGAAAATTTCGCACATTTTGACATAACCTCAAAGTATCCGTGCTATCTCCGGTGTCCCAAAGCCACGTCCAAATTTATTTAAACAAGCTTTTTTGAGAATGCTTCCGGCCAGTAAAATCACTAAATAACGCCTTCTAGTTTCACTAAAAATCGGCGTTAACGACGGCAATGAATCCGTCTCATTTCGAATCTGGACAACATTTTGCTAGTCTTCTTCTTTTTGATCATCCCCTGTTTGTCAAAAATTTAGGTGAATTGATTTTCCAAAATGAGTGAAAGCGCATTAATTTGAGTAAACTGGTTTTACTTAATTTTGTTTCAAAAGGGCTTAAAACTGAATTGTGTGAAAATTATTCTGGTACTCTCCCCGCTGAGAGCACCCGTACCGGTGCGCGACTAAACTATATTAGATCGCCCTCACCTTCACTTCAAACTATCGGTGAATTCAGTGAAAGGTCTGCAAAATGGTGAGTAGACAACTGGGATGGAGCGTGCGTCCCCGCAACATAGCACTGGTCCTCACAAGTTCCTACCTCATGCTTCCACGGGTCAAGAGATGACAAAGACCGCCAGCTAAGGGTTGCGTACTTAGCTGGTAGTGCAGCCTGGGCACTGTTGTCCTTCTGACTTCAGCCAGATTGAGGAGGTGCGTTCC